>OX419337.1:6579573-6647073 GCA_948470475.1 Galaxea fascicularis | reverse complement strand
TTAGCGTTTCGGAAGAAGCGGTTGATCAAGGTGTTAGCGATAGTTTAGGAAAACTGCTTTACGACATCGTATTTTTCAGTTCCTTAGGCTCCGCTTTTGTTTGGAGTACAGATTTGGTGTTTGTGGTCGACCTGTCCTCTAAACGACGAGGTTTTGTTATACCCAAAAATAAAGGTTTCGAAGTTAGTGTATTGTTAATATTCACCAAATGGGAAGTAGTAAATTGATCAAACTGTGTCGTAAGTAAAGCGAATGTCCTTGTCAAATTTGCGGAAGTATTCTAAGACCGGTGGTTACTATGCCACATCTGATTGATTACAAGGAGCGTATCATCAACGAAACGACGGTCAAATACTATCTATCATTGTTCAATAAACTGTTTCACAGCTGTCTGTTCGAATTGCGCCATTATTAGCCAACTGTTGTGAAGTTTTAGCTGTAGTCCAAGATTATTCGATGTTCAGCCCACACATGTTCAATAGGTTTTTGAGTAGGCTCATTTAATTTAACTACACAATCGTTCCTGTTTAGATTTATAGTCAGCTCTTACGGTCCTATTGTCAGAATATCATTGGCTCTGATTTTCCACTTGTTCCAACCTTGTGGGGTGTATCACTGTTTGCCGTATTAAACAACTGGTTGTGCGGCATTTAGTCCCACGGTCAACAAACCCAAATATGTTCATACTTAAGGTATTTTAGTGCCAGTGTTTGAGCTGTAAAAGCAGTGTAACCTAGAGCAGTAGAGGGACAGTAACCTGAGCAAGAACGGTTGTGAGTTGTTAATTGTACGGCACGAGTATTAAATAAGGAGGGGCTAATTATCAGAGTCTTGGTACCTCTCTGGCAACAGGCGAGTGCCGCTTGCATCAACCCCCAACATACCTGGTGAAGAATGCGGGTAAGCAAGCGTTTTGGTGGTCAACTCACTTCAACTACGAACAAGGAAAACAGTCTTATTGACCAGATTCAGGAAACTACAGAGTTGTCCTTTATTGAATACATTGCCTTTGCACCATTTGGTTGTCCTCGGCGAGTTTCATGCTATTCTGTATAGCTTGTTGCCGCTGCATCTTTAAGGCCTTTGGCAACAAATCCGTCAATAAAACTCCACCGCCGTTACCAGTTCCAGCTTCTCAAGCTCCGCACCATCAACACAAAGTTTGTGGTCATTGCTCTGCGCCAGTCAGAAGGGTCTGGGATCATCGTCAAAGATCAACAAAAGGGGAGTCGCAAGAATTGCTTGATCGGAAATGCATTGAAAAGAACTCGGCCTCCATTAAAAGAAAGAAGAACCAACTCGAACTAACTTGAATTTGAACTTTCCCAAAGATCATGTATTTTATACCATAACAACTTTAGTCTTGATTAATTTCGCTAAAACGCTCGATGAGATTGGAGCGATCCATCTGGCTTCTCTAAGTGGTCACAAACCCGTCACCACTTTAAGACAACTACTGACGTACGTTAAGGACAAAGACGAACCAAAAGACATTCAAGGAGCAGTTTTCAAGATCAAATGCTGCGACTGCCAGGCCACCTATATCGGTGAGACCGGCAGAAATTTAAACGTAAAACTGAATGGACATAGACGAGCGACGAGAAATGGTGACCTGAACAATTACATTGCTGAACACCATTTACAGACAAACCACAGAATCGACTGGGGCTCTGCTGAATGTGTTACATACAATACTAATTACTACCAACGAATCATACTGGAAAGCTGGTTTACTAACTTAGAATAGACACCACTGAACTGTTGCATACAACTTCCCGTACCTTACAAACGGCTTGTCGACGACATAAACAACAGACTGACCGACAATTACACACGCACAGACATCAGACCAACAAAAGACGGATCGAAACGCACAAATAACTGTTTACAACAGACAAACAACAGACCGACTTACTTGACTAACAATACACGTGCAGACATTAGAGTAACAAAAGACGGATCGAAACGCACCAGTCACTGTGTACAGTCTTCACAGCCAATGACAACTAAGCGTAACTGACAGTCGACCAATTACATCACGACTTCATTGACCAATCACACATCAACGACCAGAGTATTTATACCACCTACTGACGTTATACAAATCATTTGAATCTGATGATGACTTCCGCTCAGGTTGTCGAAACGCCAGTCAAGATGTCACATTAAACAGTCCTTCTCAGGACTACATTCACCCGGACGACCGTACTCCACTTAGTTATGGTAGTTGAATTGATACAAATTTGTACCCATTTCAGATGGTAAAAGGACAGTTCGTCAATAGCATCTTTCGTACAACTTTCCCGCCTAGTTACTGTCACGAAAAAAAATCAGTTTTGTGAGGTATTGTTTGCACGGAAATCGTCGGGTTACCTTTGTTTGGCGAGTAGTCTAATGTCTTTTGCATCACTCGAATATGAAGACATTTTTATTTTTGACGATTTAATGGTAGCTACAAATGTTGCTGATTTTAGGAATATGCGCGTGGAGCACCATGATTAAGAAAATATGGTAAGCTATTGATGCGAGAAAATTTGGTTTGGGTTATGACGTCACCGTACGAAAGTACGTACGTACATCCACCCCCTCCGTGTAATGTCACACTCACGTTTCTCGAATCAAATTTATTTATTCGTTTGCCCTTCAATATTGACAGTGGCTAGTTTAACATCTAAACAACAAAAGCTGGTCTACGACTTTTTTATTTCGAAATATTTTTTTCTCCGAGAGTGATTTTTGTTAGGTCACCTCACAGTCATTTGATACTATTTCGAAAATGTTCTATGACATTTCACTGTTTTTACTGAACACATTGCTCCAAACATGCAAGTCGAATCGAGTGCTACACAATTCTCGCGGTAAACGAAGTTGGATAAGTTCAAATTAACTCAATGAGAGCGGTGCAAAAAACATGTTTAAACTTTTGTGTCCCGTAAATATCTTTTGCAGACATAGAGTAAAGCTATACAAACGAAAACTGTTCACAATAGAAATATTTCAATTGAATTTCAGTCTGCGTACATTGTGAGAAACGGAAACCTTCAGAAATGGGATTTTCTTGCTTTCCTGTTCATACTCAGCAAAGCAAAATCTGCGAAACTAATTTTCCCCAAAGTGTAGTCAAGTAACGGAGAAAACGATTTGGGAGATATCGTGTTAACCTCTGTTGCTAGTGGAGTATCCTCAGGGACCGCGCAGAGGGAGGGGCTGCGGGGGGGGGGAGGTGGGGGGCTTTAGTCCCCCCACTTTTTTGCAAGAATAAAAATAAAATAAACAAAAAATAATTTAACAAAAGTAACGGAGTGAAAAATAGCAAAAAATCGTTAATTCGAAAGTGACCAGAGTTACTGGCAAAGACAAACGCGCAGATACTGATAGACAGAATGAAGCACTAGTCGTTACAATTGTACATATGTTATCGTTATAATAGCATTCTCCGTCACTTTAGAGAAATTGAATAGAAATCCACAAGCATGCCCCCCTCCCCTGTCCCCCCTCCAAAAAAATTTCCTTCACGCATTCTTTTTTAGCCCCCCCACTCGACAACTTGCTGCGCAGTCCCTGAGGATGAAAATAATTTATACCATATAAAAAATAATTAATTAACAAACAGGTTACTTATAGTGTATTTTAAACTTAAACACTTTAGTTTTTGTTTTTCAGTCAAGTAAACCTTTTGCCTTCAAGGATCACTGGACGAGGTTTAATTCTAGATATAAGTTTACCCTTGGAAATTTAATTCTATCAAACCTAGCAATAATTCCAGAAACAATCTTTTGGTTTTGTAGTTTAACTCAACAGTGGATGTCGAAAACGCTATTTTTCCCTGCATAACTTGTTCAACAAAATCGCTTAGCGCGCAAGGTGCATGGTCTCCACATGATCACCCCCCCCCCCCCCTTCCGCTTCCATTTCTAACATTTCGATCTCTGCGACCGCCGAGATAGAAATTTTTCTATTCCTACGATTGCGGTGATTGCAGTTGCTACGATCGTTACAGTGGCAAGGCGTTTCGATATGATCGCTGCGATTGCTAAACACGTTTTTATCGACGAGCGTAGCGATTGTATGAATCGTATGGAAACCAGGTATGCGCATTAGAGATGAGTAAGTACAGTAGCAGGTCGGGAGTATTAAGAACAACTTCTTGATTGACCGACATATTCAACTCTCAAGTAATGGTTCTGAATGGCAGGCAAAGAATTGGAGCCAGTTGTTTACAGTGCAAATGAAGTGACATAACTGGGAAAACCGGAAACAGAAGGAATACTTCTGGATATGGTTTTGTTTCCAGGAAACATAAACCGGGCAATCATTATTCCATGAAAGCCAGTCTTCAGCCATTACCATGCTTTCTTAAGCAACAGTACAGGCAAATATAAATACTTCGATACGTGTTTCGGTTGCTTCAGAGTATCAATGTAACACCATGTCGTGCCACATAGCTAGGTACAAAGTAAATAACAGAGAACCACATATTACAAAGGAAAATAGAATGGCTGATCACAGATGCTAGATAAAAAAGGAAAATAAAAAGAAAAGATGACGAACATTGGGGATGATGGTGACCGAAAAAGAACGCATATCTATGCTTTCCGTGTAAAACCTTATTTTCTGTGAGTGTGTTTGAGAAAGAACGAGTGAAGAAAATGAACTTTATCGCGTCAGAATTTCCCAGGGCAAAGCACTATAATTGGCGGTGTAAAAAACAAAAGATGAAAGTAACACTGATATAAAGACAGTTAGGTCAGCTTTTGTATTTTCTACTCATGTGGAATATGCCAACACATGGCACTTTGATTCTCGCAGTATGGGTAGGACGCTTCTCACATGAGCATAGTTTTATGGTCTGAGATCCCACGTGTGGTCTGTTGCTTAGTAGCTGAGAATACAAACTAGTAATTTGACTCCCGGTGGGTGATATTTTTTATAGTGTCAGGTAGCAACGAAACTATGCGTTAAAATATCCTTCATATTTTCATGTTATCTTTCGTTCAGTTCACATCTTAAAATATATCGTCTAACTTACGGTCGTTAATTACACCAAAATAGTGAGTAAACATCCAGCATTCTCGGTATTTGCTTTAGCCTCAGTAGATCTTCCATTGTTTAAGACGAATAAGAATTCTTTTGAGAATAAGTAAGGCTTGTTTCACTTATTTTGTCATTGCTAGGATTGTATTTTCATTTATAGTAGACGAGTTCGCCATTACAGTATCAAACCAATTCTGGCCAGTGAAACAGCCGTGCGAAGCGCCGAGGGGTAATTTTAACATTGCATCGCCATTAAAAGAAGCACTCATCATTTGAAAATTTTTCTTGAGATATAGAAAGTTAAATAAAGCGTTAAGATGAAAAAATGATAAGTAAATAAAACAGGTTAAGAGATGCTTCATTGCAAGCTGTACAATCTGTTTGGCCAAATTAACCGGTTTAGCAGAAAAAAACATTCGAATTTAATTTTACTTTCTAGGTATATTAGGTTACCATACTTATTTTTTGCTCTTCATTTGCTTCGTAGCTTTAAATTGCATTAAAGTTTATTCTTGAGGAATTTTAGAAGCTTTTCTTTCATATCCAGCAAAACTCTACACAATAAAATGAATCAGTCTATAAAGTCGGCGGTGCCTACTGCAATCAAAGAATAACGCCAGATTCAAAGCTGTTGCGGTTCACATCGAGATTTCTGGCAAGTATACATTGATGGATCGGTTACTACCACTCGTTATCGGTTGACACCACGATACTGGTATCAAACAAATGCCCAATCATTGGTGGACAAAACTGGCAATTTTTCTCGATATATCAGGTAACCATAGCCACAGTTTAACTTGTTAATAACTCACCCAGTTTTAGTGATAATAACTTAAAACGAGTTCGGTGACTCTTGCTTTCGATGTAGGGCAGTCTCGGGTAGCGTGTCGAGATCCAACATTTCTCAACACTAAGAAATTTCTAGGGGGTGATTCACGTCCACTTTAACTTGTCGATAAATGATAAGCTCTTAAAGTGTGGCAGTTAGTAATAATTCATCCGAATAAAAGTGCTGGAAAGTACTGGAAACCGGTGATAGTAACTTTACAGAGGTTCATTAGAAAAGTTATAATGAAAGAATAAATAATTTTAAGGACCACTGTGGCGCTCGACAAAGGTACCGCTAGCTACAGCGTTTTATTTTGAACCAGGTTTCTCCAAAGTAATGGACGTGAGGACAAAGAGTGCTACTAGGAAAGTTCTAAGCAAAATTATTGCGGTTGCGACTTTTGATTCCTTTAATTCTTTCGCTTTCAGGAGTGACCAATAAGTAATTTCTCCTTGCAACATCCGTATATTGTCAATAAGGCAGGTAATGAGAATAAAGAAAAAAAAAATCAGAACTAATATTATAAGCAGTGTAGGGCATACAGTAAGAAGAATTAACATTGAGATCACAGGAGTGAAAAAGTTAAAAAGTTGCCAAGAGGAGAGTGTTCACCAATCAGAGACCAGATTCTGTAATGAAAGAGAGAATAATAGCACCAATTTTTTTCTCCAATCAAAGGAAGAATGACGTACGCAAAATTAAGTAATGTATCACATCTCATGTCTTTTCAATTTGCTCATTTTCAGGTCAGCTTTTGTAGAGAATCTGGACTCTTAAGTTTTAAACACAGCAGGTTTGTATTTGCCATCTTTTCATTATTTGTTCAGTTTCCTAGCTTTTGGTAATCCATGTGCCATCTATAGCTAATCTCCGGTTGGGTAAATTAAGATGCTGAAATGCTGCATAAAATGAAAGAGTATCTCGAGGATAACAAAAGTTAAGATGCGACGTTTCCTAGCGAAATACCTCAAGCTCGATAAAGCCAGTACTTTATACGCGGCGGACCTTCCTTAAGACCTTGAAAATTCTCTTGTGTCGGTTGTCCAACTATGCGTTGAGACAGCAGTAACATATTGTATCAACATAATTGACATTACTCCCTGATATAATGTTTGGTCATTTGGAGGGCGGTCAAACCCTACATTTCCACCTTAGTATGCATCAGATTTCTGAGGCACTTGATATCGTGGCCACCAAGAATTCACTCTGCGAAGTCTCCTCGTAGAGCCAGTCTGAAATGCCATCGTATTATGCCCTAATATTTCCGTGTTAGTTCAGTTTTGTCTTAGTTTTTAAATGTTATGCATCGTTTTTTAAACACAACGAGGATGAAAGACAAGCAATCGACAAAATGATAAGGAAGTTTTGAAAATAATTGATGCTTTTTATTCGAGTAACTCATTGAACAAATTGACTCAGGATTGCTTGCGAAATTATTTATTCAACTAAAGTACAATACCTGCGTTACAGGAAAATATTCGTCACACACAATGTAACAAAAAAGCAACATTTTAAACAAGATGAAACTCAAAATTTATTTTTAGATTGGTATTTTTTATTGAGGAAAAAATAGAGCGTTGTTGTCTGTTGTGTCAGTCCGTCCATGATTATTTGAAAACGAATTATCGTTATATTTTAAATTGCCTATTATCGAAATTTGCGAATATCCTTTTACTGCGTAAGAACCAGCTTAATCGTTAGCTATTTCCAATCTTACAATTTGGTGAAAGCAGTGATTTAATCTAAATGTCTGTTGATATCCATTCTCAGAGAGCACAAGAAGAGTTACACTTCTTGGTACTAACTCAGTTACTGTCTTTCTATTTCTTTTTAGAATTTCTAGCCCGTATCACCCATAATAAACCGAATCTTTGACCTCATCTCATAACAATGAAGCCAGTTCTTCTTGTTTTGGTGGTTTGTTTTGTAGCCGCCACTGATGCAAAAATTGGTAAGATTTTTTGCTTGTTTTACGTCTACTTCTTAACAAGTAATAAACATGAGGAAGTAAGTGTGAATAGCTGAACAGAAAGAAGAAAGGGAAACTAGATCACCGCAATATCAGGAACCGCGGAACGCCACACAAATGTCGAGTAAAAATTCAAGGATTCTGCATTCATACCGGTCAGGCTGGATCAAACACAAGCTCTCTAGCTTTGTAAAGTATTCCAGCTGCAGTGGTTTCTTTAAAAATTCCGAGTAGTTTATTCCTTTTAGTTTACACCATTCACGGAAAGAATTATCTCTTTTTCGTTTTTATTTTTAATTGTTCTAATTTAGAGATGGTTCAGAGTCATTACTAGGGAGTGACTTATTTTGTTTATGAGAACATTACAGCCGCTGTTTTCATGTGTTAAATGACTAAAGTCAACCACTACCTGAAACGTGTAGCCAACCGTGGTCAGTGATGACAGAAATGTCTCTTTTTCATTTCGATTAAGTGGGAAGCAACAGAAAAGTCGCAAAAACTGACTTCTTTTATTTGGTGTGTTGATGTAGGACGTCTCAATGACGAGAAGTCAAAAGATGAAATGTGCAAAAATCTGCTAGAGTCCGCTTCGTATAAAACACACAACCTTATGGAGATCGTCTACGATTCTTCCTGCCAACCAAAAGGATGGGAGGCATTCTTCAACCGAGAAGACGTCAAGAAGATGATGGAAGAAATCTCCAATCGTCTTCAGGAGGACTCTCAAGTCAAAGGCCTGGGATTGAATCCAAAAATCGGGTGGATCTTCAGGGCTTTCCACATGGTTCCACCTGACAAAGTCAAGGCCATTATCATGGGTCAAGATCCTGCTCCTCAACCGGGCCTAGCCACAGGGCTCTCATTCAGTCTGGATCCCACTATTCATCCAAAAACGGTCCAAAGTGTCCTGAGGGTGATCCTTGAAGCTAGAAATGAGGGTTACTGCGTTGATCCCACCGTTGGTGTTTTGGTGAGCTGGGCAAAACAGGGCGTTCTCTTGCTGAACACGGCTTTGACCCTGGTCCAAAACCAAATTGGATCACACATCCCAATCTGGAGAAAATTCAGCCGCGAAATCATGAAGTACATCAACGACCATGCACCTCCATCAGTTTGGATCCTCTGGGGCAGCAAAGCAAAAGCACTGGAGAGTAAAATTGACAAAAGCAAGCATTACATTGTCGCAGGGGGGCATCCTTCACCCAGAGCACCAGCCGGGAAGTTCTTTTGTCAAAATTACTTCACTTGTGCTAACGAATGGCTGTGCAAGAATGGCCGCGGCATGGTGGACTGGAACCTGGTTCCTCTGCCTTGCAAAAAGTACACCAGTCGTTTGTTCAGTTGGACGAAATCCGGTTCAGGCTTCACCGAGAAAGAAGAGTGTGAAATGCAGCCGTGCCCTGCATTTTGAGATTATGTCAGCTTAACAGAGTTATCCGGAAATTTTGTTCATTGGAAAGAAACAATAAAAGCAAAATTGTAAGACGATTTGTTTTTGGATGTTACTCAATTCGTGACGCGGCCATACGTGGTACGGCGATCATGAGTATTAAGGCCCGTTCAAACAGTGTCAACATTTGACCAACATATTTCCATGCAACGAAAGTTGAACGATTGTTGAAATAAATGCAAGTTGAAACCGTCTGAACGGGTCTTTAAAGTTAAGAGTTTCGTTTGAGGGAAGGAATTAACCCAAGACCGCGGTTTTCCTCCGCCTTGCTCCGGTGTGCACGAATCTCGGTTATGAGCGAAAAAACCACTGAGTCTGAGTTTCCGAATTACATTTTTTAAAATCGATCAACCAAGCAAAGAGAAAGACGGTACACAGTAAAGCTAAACAATCCTTAAACAATACACTGCATTTTCTATGGTTTTCCGGCGTAATAAGCCCGCGCTGGATGTTGAGAAATAACTGTAAGTGTCAACAAGGAGTTTTACGAGCCATAGTTTTGTTTGAGTTTACCGGTACAATAAACCATAGATTCTTGACCAAACAGAACGCACGTAGTATCTCAGCTATTTTATAAAGTGAGATAATCTGCGCAGTGAAATTACAGCTATAGTTAAACGTCGGAAATTCAAATCTTCACTGTTCAAAAATGAACGGTGGTAATTGTGCGAGTGTAAATAAAATTTACATGAATTATTCCCAGCTGAGAATATTTAGTGGTGAACTACAACCAGCAACACAATTGGGTTTCTGTTCCGATACCGAGTTATCAGGACTTTTGAGTAAAATATTTAGATCTCTACCTCGATCAATACTTCTCTTAGTTGTATTTCATGTAATTTTTATTGTCATACTATTGCAACTTTACAGTTCAAGAGTTCTTCAGCCCAGACGGCTTTACCAAAAAGGATGTCGTCCGTATATTATTTAGCAACTGGTTTCGAAAGTGTTTCACAGGAACTGTAATAGCTTTAAACAAATAATAATCACATTTAAACGAGTCAAGCGCAAGAATATGCAGTATTAATCTTTGTTGGGACACAAGGTGTTCCAAAAGTTCCAAGAGATCCTTGCAATTGTCAACAGCTAATGTGTTTAATTGTTGCTTTCGAAGTCGTCACTTCCTCCAAACCTCTTATCAAGATAAAGGCGCACTTGATTATGTCCGGCACTAAATGCAGTGAATTCTAAATTGTAACGGGTAACGGCTTGCATTTCAGCCCGGAAGAATAGATTTGAATAATATTTTCCATCAACACAGCTTCCACACTAGCATGGTGTTCCCTCAGGTCATTGTAGCCTTTCTTGCAGGTTTCGACGCCATCGGTCTTCCTGGTAATTTGCTGGTTATAATCACGATCGTCCTGCAGAGAAAATTTCATGTAATGCGGTGTATTCTCCTCGCTAGCCTTGCAATAACGGACTTTCTGTTTTTAATTCTCGTCAATTCATTTCGTATGGCAAGCATAGCACAGGAAAGATGGCCATACGGCGAGACTATGTGCTATCTTAATCCATTCTTTGCGAGATATTCCTACATTAACACAGTCTTCCATCTGATCGCAGTGTCGTATGATCGATACAGCGCGATCGTAAAATCGCCCTTGACTTACAGTGGCATGATGACCAGTTCCAAAGTGGCTTTCAGTTCATGGTTCTTATCTGGATAATTCCGATCGTATTTTGCATCGATCCTTTTCTAGGAGGGGGGAAGTACGTTTATAACTCGGACGTCTTCTTCTGCCAGCAACAATGGATGACAAGGACAGATTCAAGTAGATGGAAGACAGCAATGGCGGTCTTGTTCTTCGTTGTACCATTTCTGGCGATCGCACTCATGAACTGGTCGGTCTACAAGACCGCGAAAACCCAAGCAAACGCCACACAAATCCAAATTGGAAGCCTTGAGGGTCGTGAAGGCCACAAGCAAGATAATTCGAAGCGACGGATGGCCGAAAGGAAAGCAGCTTACGACGTCATCATTGTCGTCGCTGTATTTTTTCTTTGCTATCTACCCACTTGGATCTTGGGCCTTTGTGGTCGGTTCGTCAAAAGTACCGATGTTCCATCCGAGGCAACACTGGTGACCTCTTCTCTCTTTATGTTCACCTCAGCATGTAACCCGATCATCTATTCCATTCGTAAAAGAGACTTTCGAACCTGTGCCAAGAAAATGTTCCTGCGCAGGGTGGTTGGACTTAAGGGACGAGTTAGCGACAACGGCATGGTGGGCGGTAGCGCCATTCACGGCGCAAAAGCACCAGCAGCTGTCGCCACCGAACACCAGTATGGAGCTGTCCTCGATGTAAAAGCATGAGCCAGAGATAGAGATAGCGGAACTACTAAGCCAGATGAACAGGACGACTGTACCTAGCAATTTCGAACACCAAATAAAAACTTTCTCTTACTCTTAAATATCGTAAAAGTCGAATAGGGTGCAAATCCCGAAATGTGTATTCTTGAGTATTAATTGTTTCTTTTACAGAGCTCGTTCACAAAGTAACTTCAGTTTTACTCGGTGTTTTGAGTGAACTTATTTTTACTCTCTTTTCTTGTCAAGTAGTCGTCGTTTGCCAAACGCAGAAGATTGAATCTCGTGGTTCCAGAGTATTTTTAATTTTTCTCAATACCTACCTGCCTCAGAAAACCCAAAACGAGAAGTACCAGCTGCAGAATTACTTAATGTACATATAAAACATACCGTAAATGGCAGTGGCAGACTCGTAAATACATTAGGCAACTATCGTCCGCTCTTAAAATGGGTGGAGATATTTTTGGGGCCGGGGTTTTCGAGAAAGAAAATCTTTATTGCATTAACTGGAGGTTATTGACGAAATTTACCTGTAAATATTGTATAATACGAGGGCTTCCTCTTGTGGTTAATATCATACTAAATTTTCACGTCTGAATCAACAGGGGATCTTTTTTTTATGCTTTGGCTCGAAAGCGTGGAATTGCCTCCCATCTCAAGTATGTAATCTACCAAAACCGGCGTTCAAGAAATCAATTAGTTTAGCTTGATTCGTAGCTCTAGAAGGCGAGGAAGATTATATTAAGGCACTTAATTTACTATCCAAAATTAATTTATATTTTACATAACTTTTTGGTAACTATTCTTTGTTTATGTCTTCGCCTGTTTAGTTTATAAAGCTACCTCATTACCAATCAATTGTGTAGCCATATTTTTCAACAGATGCTAATGATTCTATTTCATTTAGTTTATTCCTGTCATTGTTCATAATCTGTTTTCTGAAGGTTAACCACCGTTAAACCATTTCGTGCTACAGTTATTCCCTCTGTTTAATCGAGAAATTTAATGAAGAGCGAAGTAAGGATAATAAAAGAATTAAAAAACGCTGTCATATTTTGCTTTGTATACCGATAGTCAACATTAAAACCAAGCTGATCAAAGCCCAGCTGCGATGGAAAGCTGACCATCGCTCTCCCCTCCAGTTGTTGTATAGGGAGCGGGACAACGCCAAGAGAAAGCAAGGCCAGCCGGGCAAGCAGCACAAACATGAAATGAAGGGAAAGCTTCAGTGGAGTGGCATAAAACCGCAGGAAGGGAGCAGGGTTTGCGCAGTGGTGAGCACTCGCCTTCCACCAATGATGTCCCGAGTTCGATCTCCGGACTCGGCGTCATAAGTCGGCTGAGTTTGTTGGTTCTACTCCGCTTTTCCCCTCTCCTCAACATTTGATTTGATTTGATCAACAGTCTCCCCAATTATTAGAGCAACCTTGCTCAGCTACGATTTGAGACTTAAATAAAGTATGAGTGCATGTTACTACAACATAACAGACTGACAGACCAACCGACTGCCCAAGCCTCTAAGCCACCAACTAACCGACAACACGCACCGTGGATCGTGATTATGACTGAGTTTGTTCACAGGGCTTCGCCCACGCAAAAAAAGGTGTTCAAATGGATTTTTCATTTTCTTCAAAAACTCATTTATAATTCATAAAGGAAATACAAAATAATTAATGTTTAATCAGTGTCTTTATATCTGATATAGACACGGCTGAATTTTGCAGCCGATTCTATCCGGAAAAATAACAGTAAACCCAACGACATTCTACAAATGAATAGCTCTACCGCAAACTACGCCTCGTGTTTTTAAACCCAATGAAACACTGCTGCTCGGTTTTTGAACATTACATTACCAATGGGAGACATAAAAGCAACATTGGGATGAAAGAAGGCTGCAAGTAGCATGAAAAAGACTCAGTCCAAAGTTCCCAAATGCAATCTAGAGTTCTTTAATACTAAAATTTCATACCCCGTTTTGAAACAGCGTATGCATTAGATGTACCTAAAATTACTTAAATAGTCAATATCTCAAGAAACCTAAATAATGATTTTCTTCTGCCACGTTCAATTTCATTAAAATCTTTATAAGCTTGCGTTTGTTTTGCAGTAGAACAGGGTCCTGATGTCAACTGTTGTAATCCTTCAAACATTTTCGCTCGCCTCCGATTGGGCAAAATACGTAACGTGAGGTATGGGCGAGACAGCTATAAAAAAACTGAGGCGTTCCCAGTGATATCGCAAGTTCCAATACCAAAAATGTAAGTAAAACAAACAAACTCGGACATTCTCAACATCTTTGTCGTTTGGAGAAACGTTCTAAAATGACCGAAGTAGTGCCACAAACATTACGTCAACATCTTCTGTGTGATTTCAGCGAAAGCATTTGAAGGATATCACGCCTAACAATATTTACTTGGCTCTGAAGTGGCGCTGTCACCCTAATTTAGCTTCATTCTTTTTAGAAGGTTTAAACACTTCTTTTCTTCAACGAAACCCTTATTCGCCGTCTAGTTTGATTACCAAAGAATGTTACTGAAGTGGATGAATCCGTTCGAAAGAATGGCACGGACATATATGGCCCGAAACACTGAAGAAAATGAGCTACCTTTCTCTAATACCGTGTTTTGAAGTAGTAGCCAAACGTCCCACATGGCTTACCAACCGAAGTAAAAACGCATTTGATATGTTCTTCCGGATCTGTAAAAGCACTTTATTTATGAATTACAATAATCAAAGCCAAGAGAATGCGTTCGAGGGGATGTTAACCCGTTGACTAGTACGTGTTTTGCGCGTTCTTGCATAAATCAAATTCGTGAAGAACAGCACAAATAACCCGAAAACATTGCATGCTTCAAATCAACTTCTTTAAACCGAAATAGTTAAAGGCACATCGATTAATTATTCGTGACTGCCTCCAAGACAGAAATTACGTGGCAAAACTTGTGCGGTAAATTAAATACAAAATAAAGTGTTAACCGCTTTTAACCCCAAGAAACGAACATATTTTCAGTTTAAAGGGGCATTGTCACAGGGGTTTTGCAGTTTTCCGGCCCAACGTTCCCAAAACTCCTACTTTAATAATGACCTTTCCTCATGCCGAAACATTCCTTGAAACGTAGGAGAAAGGTATCAATTGATTTCTGCAGGAAAAGTCATCTATAGTACATTTTCGGCCATGGTATGACGTGCCAGAATTTGAAAACTTTAAGTAAATTTTTCAAAACGCAATCCATTTCCATCCCTGTCATCCGTAACAGAAGAAGACTAGTTTCGGTGCAGTAACACAGTCATGAGTAAATGAACTGCTTCATTATTTTTGGGTTTTTCCTGATTTAAAGACATTTTTTAGATCTTACAGCCGACCAACTTGCAAATAGCATGACAGTGCTCCTTTTCACCACGTAACTTTAAATCGGATACTCATTTAACAAACCACTGACAAGTTTTTTATTTTCCTTTCGTTTTCCAAACCTCTCAGCCAATCACAAAAGCGACAGAATGTTATATATTGGCACCCTATGTTACCTTTCGATGTATAAATACCGATTTTTCACCAAATTACTGCAATAATATTAACAAAAAAAAAACAAACAACCGTCTGTGGACTTACTCCATGATCTACCAAGCACACAAACTAGCAAATATGCTGAATTTATACCATAGAGAACAGTGACAGTGTGTTGAATAATCAAAGTATTTATTCTTTACTCAGCTGTGGATCCGTTGGAAATGTATCACTAGGGAGGGGACGGGGGGGGAGGACATGGAGAAGGGAGGTAAGCATGTATATTCTCCACACTGTATTCCATACATTTTCTATGGTAATGATTTGTTAAACAATCAAGACCTTTGTTACTTGTTGATCACTTCCTTTTTTCTCACAACCTTTTTGTTTGGTTGAGCAGTGTCACGAAAAGGAGAAATTAAATATTGGTCACTCTTAAGCCCCGGCTAAACGATCAAACATTTTCATCGAACATCATGTTGAACGAGCATGTTTGACCGTTTAGCCGCCTCTCTCAACATTGCATTTGAATGACTTCCAATGTTTGATCTAGATCAAACATTTTCATCCAACATTTTGCTTCACGCGAAAATGTTTGACCGTTTAGACACCTCTTCAAACAAAGCAAGCGCGAGCGCGAAAGGCAACCACTCAGAAGGCGAATCTGCGGACGCAACTTCTGCGGTAACACGCAGAAAGCGTTATGTGGGCGCACTGTGCTCGACGTTTGATCAAACATTGTTCGCTCGTTTAGCCACCCCATGCTGTGAACAACAAAAACGATGTTGGATGAAAAATGTTTGAACGCTGCTGCTTGAACGAGTGACTCCCGGAAAACCGATTCAACTGTTTCTTAACACCCAGTATCAACATGTGTATCATATGTGACATGTAGGGAGAATTCGTATAAATGTAATGTAATAAATGTAAATATAACTCAACTGACCATTGTGACCATGACGAACGAGTGATTTGGTAAGGGGAAGACGGCGGTCATATGGGACCACAGATCCTTTAACCCTGTAACTCCCAAGATCTGATAAGCAATTCTCCCTTCAAGCTGCCCTACATTTCCCTGTAAATTGGTGAAGAGAATTCGGCGTTATAACCTCCGAATGATAAATTCTCCTATTCTCATCACCTGTTGGCTTTATAATGTATTGGAATACAGAATATCCCTTGAACTGTACCCACTCACCAGCCGGGCTGAGCGAGACAATGTAGAAAGGTTCTTCCTTAACTTAACCCTTACACCCTAAGAGTGATCAACATCAAATATCTCCTTGTAATGTCAACGCTTTATGAAACAGAGAGGTCATGAGAATTAAGGACTGGATCATGCAAGATAAATTCGCTTGATATTCTAAAGGAAATGTGTAGGGGCAACAAGTGAGAATTTAAATTTTGATCTTAGGGTTTAAAAGGATTAAATTCTCAAAAAACCTCTTTGTTACTCAGCCCAAGAACTAAATATAATTTCAGTTACAAAAATAGGAAAATTACGTTCAAATCAAAATTTACAGAAGCAGTGAGTTTACAGGACGACTAATTGAGACCGTGAGAAACCCAACAATGCATTTGTCCTTAATCAAAACCCCATCTTCAACCCCCAAAATAAAATAAAAATCGTATACGACACTTGTCATTCAATATTATCCATACCTATGACTGTCGTATGGTTTTAAAACATGATTCAAAATCCTACGACAAATTTTAGGCCGCGTGCGTCTGTCGTAGAGACGTTGTAGGAGCATTCACACGACACAACTTTGTTCTAGTTTGTGTCGCATACGACAAGACGGGCGCGACAAATCGTACCGTGTAAATCGGCCCTAAGAAAACCTAAGACAATTTCCATATATACACATAAATGCAAAACTATAGGAATTGATGCCATGGAATCGTCACCACGAGCTCGATCGCTGACTCTTCAAGTGGCCCAATCTTTCACGCGTGTTAAGGCGTTCCTAGGCCACAGTAACCCCAATCACTCAACACGCAGTGTTCGTTCGTGTTCATAATACGGATTGATTCACCACAAGAAACTTCGATTTTTTTGTCTGGTTACAATTAAACTAGTAGAAACATTGCACTTGTTATCAAAGAACGTTAGTGTGAAGTACAGTAAACACCCGCATATAAGAACAAATGGATTAAGAACACCAGGCTGAAATTTGGCCAATAAAGCCCCATTTTTATAAGAACAAGATCAGCCTGAAAATTGTAACATCTTCTTACAAAATGGAAAAAGTGTCATAATTACAAAACATGTAAGTTTATGTTTGCTGTCAGATAACTATAATCAAATTATAATCAAATTACAAAATAATCATTTATTTCATTTTCCTAGAATATGCTAATTATACCCCTAGCAACATGTTTTGGATAGTATTACTAAATAAAAATTTAAGAACATTTTGAGGCTGATTTGTCACAAAGCACCCGATAAATAAGAACTCAATCAGCCTGAACTCCAAAATCGTGTGTTCTTATATGCGGGTGTTTACTGTATGCGACAAAATCTCCGTTAGCCGACATATTTTGACGGGGCTGCAAATATAGAAATTACCAAATATGTTTTCAGTGTGCAAAGCCCGTGGAGAACAAAGACCACGGTGGCAGCTCAGGAACTGACAATTCTTATTATGTGGAAAAGAGTTTAACTCTCGATTTTGTCCCGAAGACCATCTGAACTCACTCGATAGTTCTGATGAACTCTGGTGTACTGTGCAAGGACGCACGCTCAATCGACGAGACTTCAGCCCAATTTCGTACGTCACATTTTAGCCTTCTCGAGTGTAGCTTAAAGCAGTTGCAAAACTGTTAAAAATCAAGGCAACATCAGGAAATTGCCACAGAAAGTACACACAGTGAGCTATACTTAACAAAGTCATGGCCCAAAAAATCGAACAGAGTGCAAATTCGACTCACCTCTGTGACTTGAATCGACATCACCGAAATCAGGTTCTACTGTCATGATCGAAGTCTCGCAAAAGTCACCGCCCCTATCCGTCCCAAGCTGTTAGATTATGATCTCTACCTAATTTGATCCCAGATTGTTTACGGCGAAAGGAGAGCAACCCATTAGAAAAAAAATTATCTAGAAAATTTTACGCAAAAACAACGGTAGCGACATTGCATTCGTTACATTTCGCGAGTTGTTTATCATGTATCAAATTTGAGTCTAATATGACCTACATTTCAGTTTAACAGTTCCACTGCAGATCACGCAGCCAAGTGGTAAGGTATTTAATTTACGAAAATAGAGTTCTTCTTTAACATACAGGACATCATCTGCCCCAGTCCCATCTCTGTGAAAACTTGCTGTGAAAACCGTGGGTATGTGATAGGATTCTTGTCTCGATGAAACGTTGTTTGCGCGCCATCGCCCCAGGTTAATTGCGACAAGTCAAATAGACCGGACACTGCGGCGAGTGTTTACACCCTATAGTCCATTGGACCTGTGATAATTCTAAAAGATATCAGGGCAGGTTTTCCAGTCTCTATTCCAGTAGGTTCCTGTAAAGATCCAGTCCATCTGACCGGTGTAAGGATTTATGTCTTCTTTGAACCATCTGGAAAGAAGATAATTCAAATTCGTGTGCCTGCTCTCTACAGAACAAGGTAAAACCTACAATTGATTCCAGATGGCTGGTCTAGAGACATGCGTAAATAGAGCCTAATGGGTAGTGGTCACTCACCTAATTATTAGCGTCAAGAAATAGGTTATAAATTTCGCCATCAATCGACACAAACGAGTGGTACTCTGATGCAAAGATATTTTTCCGGCCTTTTCCACGGATTCAAGTCAGTATCTTTTATATTCAGTCCGAGAAACGGACAGTGTTTGCTGTCCACAAGGATATTGGCCTGCATAACAGGCGTTTGCTTAGCCGAGCGTGAAGCACAAAGAAATAAACGCCTGTTATGTAGGCAACACGGATGCCTTTGCTGGAGCTTTCGTTTTCACGGAAGTTTGGGTTTTATGAAGTGTGCTCAAGTGGCCGTTAAAAAAAAAAAATCCGTCTTCGATGTGTCTTCGTGTAGACCCATGCAACTACACTGATAAAGGCCAAGGTTAGAGTACAGTTTACAACCGAACGTACAGCGGTGTGGACAGTGGCTTGCCGGTGAAAAGTCGGTTTAGTTATGTCTTGGTTCACTCGAAACTGCGCCAAACATACTAAAACAGAGTCAGGTCTAGTATCTCATTCACCGACAAAAACCTGGGGGCAGATTTATGAACGTTCCCAAGTTGAGATGTATCTCATTACTGTTTTCTCACCATAGCCCAGTGTATTGATATTAATAGCCTGTTGTTAGAAAACAATACTTAAATTACATCTTGACTTAAGATGGCTACGTGAATCCGGTCCCTGGTTATCAAGCTGTCTTTACACACAACTTAACAATAACTATGTCGCTCAGAAAGACGTATTTCAAAAACCAGACCATAAGCAATAAAGTTCGCGCCGACATTGCATGTTTGCTCGAACCCAACTAAAACCAAAGGACTACATATAAGGACAAGAAGGCTCAACAATCCTCACCTAGGGACCCATCGCTCGTTTTTTTGTCTCTCTCTTCTCGCTGCTCTTTGCTTCTCTTCAAGTCGAATTTTCTCCCGAGTGGCGGTATCTGACGTTAAAAAAGACGCAAAAATTATTGCTGGTAAAAACAGATTGTAAAATAACTGAGATACTACGCGCTTTCTCATTGGTAAAATATCTATGGTTTATTGTACAGGTAAACTAAAAAAAAACTGCAAGAGAAAAAAAACGTTTTCCTTCTGAAAAATTATTTTATCAAAAAGCAATAGACCGCATTTTCTATTGGTTTCTCGATGCACACTCGCTTTCCACACTCACACTCGCTTGTTACTCGCTTTCTTCACACTCACACTCGCTTTTCTCATGAATGTTCTTCCAACATCCCGCGCGTGGGTTATTTCGCCTGGGCTGAACCCAAGGAAATGCGGTCTATTGGTTATTTGAAATAAACAGTTAAGCACACAACAGGCAAACCAGAAATCAAGGAGATCAAATCAGAACTTGACGTTAAGACATTAGAAAGACCGGCGAGAGACATGCCCCAAGCGCAGGAAAATAAAGGTGTTGCAGGAATCAGTTGGGAGAAACGAATAGCATCTGTCAATGAAGTGAGGACGTGGAACACCTACGACGGCTTCAAACCAGAACAAAAAACGCCAGAGATAAACCCTTCCACAGGTGCCAACTGCGGAAGGAAGTGCAGCAAATACGGTAAAACGTGCAACGTGGTTAAGGGCGTGAAAACGAGTCCCAAGCGCCTGGCCAAACAAAACAAAAAACAAAACAAAAAATCGAACGATTACCAATACTGATAACCAAAAATGCTCTTGATTAAGAAAGGCGGCTGCCCTCTGTCTCAGCAGTCAATCAGCGTTAAGTTCAGTCAGTAATTTTGCCCTTAAGGGATAATTCTTGATTTTCCCCCACGTGACAAGGCGGCCATGTTGGAGGTCCGAGTTTTTCGCAGGATTTCTATGAAAGTAAAGTTTAGTTCCCAGTGGAGAGACAGCCCAGAGTTCTTGAGCGCTTCCCTTTTGCGTGGAAATAACGGTCATATGGTCATAAGGAATACCTTCAGATGTATTCCTCTTTTCCCATTTTTACCGAAATGACCGGAATATCGCTGAACCATTTATCTCATCCCACCAGAACCATGCTCCTGCATAAAAATGCGCGGTTTGTTTCTCCCAAACCCGGAGAAACTTATACTGTTCCGTTTGTCTGAAAATTTTCACCGGTTTTTCCAGACGAATGAAAAGCGCTAAGCGGTTGTACTGTTCCTTTGGGCGGAAAATTCTCACGGGTTTTTCCATACAAATGGAAAGCGCTCCTTAACCACCACCATGGCCGCCATGACGGACGTCACATGCAAACCAGCAATACCGGGTAAAACTTGCGAAGTTCAAAGTACTAAGCAGTGGACGCAAGTTTGCCTAGGCCATAAATCCAGCCAAAATTCCTTCGTTTCGCAGCTAAATCTGTATGAAAAACAGCAATCCCTGCGAGTGTTGACTAATGTGTGACAAGGTGAGTTTCTAGATAAAATGAATAAAACAGAACTTCCCTGATGCGACTCATACCTAAGTCCCCATTTTCTAGAGCACGACAGTCTGGTCTCAGTCTTGAATCTGTTGGTGGCAACTATTAGAAACAGAAAAAGAGAAATGCTTTTTGAGTTCTGCTTCAGTTGAATGTGCAGTGCTCGACTGTAGCCTAAGTGAAGACCAGTAGCCCAGCACTAGTACAAATGTGGGTAAGTAAAATTTGAGGATCACCACCCCCTGCGGGGCTACTTGTAATAGAAGAGGTCTTGGATATAGTATTGATGAAGAGAAATTCAACCGATTTTGAGTTAAGTTGATCCCAAAAAGAAATTAAAAAATTCTCTGGTACAAGCTCGGTAATTGCAATTATTGTATTGGTGTTGAGAGGCGATCGATGCTTGGCCAGTAAATGACACCATTTGGTTGGTATATTTTAGACTCCACCAGCCCATAGACAAGCACTGATGTACCATTAGATATACCCTTACAACTCCAACTCCAACACAGTGGACAAAAATACTTCTTGATGAACTAAGTCAGGCTTTTTCGCACTGCTACTGCTTCGATTTATTTATGCTTACAAACGTTCAGCTGCAGTTACCTTGGATTTTTGGTCTTCATGAAGTTCGTTTAGCTGCATAGCGTAGGTAGTAAAATTGTACATCTGAAAAAGAAAACAACACAAAGGGTGATAAGAACGGAAATAAAAGTAATTAAAAAATGTAATTAATCGTGTTTTTATTCATCACTTCTCACCCAGGATCATATGACATAATCTGTCCTTTTCACCCTCAACAGCATTCTACCCCTGTACTAATCTACTTTGCTGCCATTTTCACCACTTGCACTACTCTCTCGCTCTGGCTCCTCCACAACCCATCGAATCAAATGCTACTAGCACCACCCCCCCACCCCTATAGCTATGGGGATCTGTCCTAGTTTACACCCTTTCTCCCCTCCCCTACAACACACCCTGATCACAAACAGATGGAACAGAGCATCCCCGGCACACTCACACAACGTCAATCAGAATTCACCCACTGTAACACTACTAAAACCATTCATATCCCTTTTACTGAGATCAACTCACATAAGACAACTAACCCCATCTTATGATATCTGATGCGGACCCATATTGCACTACTACATGGTAGAGATTAAAATGTCCGGAGGTCTTTACGGGCTGACGTGTGTACTGTACATTCATCATCTCTTGTTACATCCTCACTGAGATCAACTGGCACAGTGCAATCTCCCCACCCTCACGACATTTGCACCACACCCTACTTTACCTGATTATCATAAGAGGATCTTCCTGAATCTGCAAAGGCCTTTAGGCTGATAGGCATCCCACAAAATACCAGCACCCCTCTTTCTCGGGGTGCCCCTCCTTCTTCTCACCCCCGCAACAATACCAAGCCCCCACTGCCTTACGAGTTTCCTGGGCTGTTCAGGTGATAGGGGGCAAACATGTCCTCTGTCACTCTACCATCGGTACCTATACTCAACGCCTTTTTTCAGTTTTCAGTTCTTTACTTTCTAATAAATATTAAAGGTTGGGTTATGTCTTGACTAAAGAGAGTAGGTAGACAAATTTAATAAGGCCAGGTGTGAGGATAAAATGTACATGTGTATAGATCATAAAATTAAGATTAGGAGTTAAATAGTACCGTATTAGGAGAAAGCGCTATTAAAGATCTTATTTTTCGAAACAATTAATAAATCTAAGTCTGTAAGTCTTACTATTCAGAAATGTTAGGAAAGTCGGCACGACAGCTCCCCCAACCTGGTAACATTTGCTTCGGTCTTACTCTTACCTGTTTACTATTCGGAGGTCTCTCCTGAAAGCTCCAGAGGTCTTTAGGTGTGGAAACGTCCACTGTGACACTGCCATCGCTGCTGCCACTGCTGAAACTCTCAAGTGAAACGGCTGAGGCTGAAGTGGCGCTCAATTCACTGGCGTCCGATCTCCGGCGTTTCGAGTCCCTCTTGGATTCTTTCCTTGTGAATTTGTCCACCGTAAAGCACTGAATCGTGTTTGTCCAGTCTCCTTTGATGATAAACCGCTTTCGTTTGCTAACGAATGAAGGAGAATGGACCGAGAAATTATAAGCGCCAGCACACGTCGCAATATTGGAAATAATAAACAGAGCGCTGGTTTGAGATCCACCACTTTTAACAAATATCTCACTTTTGACGTAAGTGAGAGCCTGCAATTATGGGATGGTCTTGAGGGGGAGGGGAGAGGCGAGGGAGCTTAAAAAAGCCGAAACGTTTAAGTTGCCGAGCGCCTCTGTGCAGGAATAATTTCAGAAATTTCTTAAGTCTAACATTTTACAGAATACTATAGGGGTAAAATCGTATGCCCTGTTTGTTTGCTAGCACAACCACACTTGACAAGTCTTTTCCAGTGCGAGCCATACCGTTTGAATAGGATCCAAATCAAACAACTTACGGAAAGCATCCATCTTCATTCAACAAAACATCTAAACAAACACCAGTAGGTAGTAGTAGTAGTCATTGTGGTTTTTTCCACTGAAATACTTACTCCGCAGAAAAGACGGACCCTTCCACTTTGTTAACTTCTTTTCCAAACCAGCCAGCAGGTTTAAAGTGTAGAACACTGTAATCTCGTGTGGTGTGATTTGTTATCTCTATCTGGCCGTACTGCAAACAAACAGACAAACAGTACGCACGTTTTTATAATTCGCACGATTTAGCAGGCAAATACGAGCCGGAAATTAGACTAATAATAATATTAATTGGCACGATAGGGTATTTTGACTTGCCAGTGTTTTTACCGCCGAAAAGGGGGGGCAACAACATTATTCGATGAACGATATCTCTCAGATGTTTCACAATTCTTCGCGATTCGTGTTCCATTTGTGAGGACAGGAACCGAAGGACATCGTTTGGCAGACGTCACATAAATCAAACGCGAAAGATATTACTAACTTGCTCAATCCATAGTTGTCCCACAATGATATTATGCACACAGCTGTTTACGTTGTTCCACGTGTAAACTTCGTTGTGCCTACGGAAGAAATTACGAGAGAGACGTTTGAAAAAGTTAAGAACTATAAATGGGCGACAATTAAGTCAATTTTAAATCAGAAGAAGAGGAATTTCATCGCTGGCAGAATTCTGCCTTCCCAGCTAGCAGAGGTCTCTCACGGCGAGAAAGAAACGAGAGGAGAGAGACCTTTGCCGGTGCCCGAGGAGTTCCTTTTATCTAACCGCTGACCACATTTCTGGACAAAACCAACCAGTTTTTGAAACCGGTTTCCGTTACACAAGATTGCGCATGCTCTGTTTCTATTCCCTGCTGAAAACGCCTGAGCCCACTGTGTCACAATGGGAGCGAAGCAAACTTCCGATCGAACTATAATTAAAATCAGCTATTTCTTCCCCTAAAAATAATACCAATACAGAAGAAAGACCTTGTGTCCTTGCAATAACGCGATGCATTTGTGTGACTTCCGACAGACCTGCGACGGAAAATCTCTGAATTTCCAAGTGGCCGTCCGCGCAGCCACCGAGTTTACACTTTTACTGTCCCAAGCCACTAGTTTTGGTTGTGTCTCCGATGAATTTCTTCATAAAGAACCAGATATTGTCGCGTGAAAGACAATTAAAGCTATCAAGATCTAAGGCGACTTGCCTTCCCTTCAATTCAGAGAAATCGCATTTCGTGACCGGAGCATTTAGTGAGCTTGTTGTTAACTGACGAGGGGAAGTCACCGGTTTACCGAGTGCGGTTCCGTGTGACCAAAACGTCATTCGTTGTTAAGGAAACGCTGGCGCCTGTGCGAGGGACCGTCAGAAGTCTCTTTCCTCTCGTTTATTTCTCGTCGAGAAAGACCTCTGCTAGCAGGGAAAATTCTGCCAACAAAGTACTGTTTCCTTTGAACAAAAGGACGACAAATCCGTTTTGAAATCACGACTAATAACAATTGACTCGCACAAGAGTGAGGTCAGGTTGCGTTGTCATTAAAGTAATTATGGCATACTTTCTTAAATCCAGATTCAACAGTCCTTTTCCCGTGAAGCAACCAAAAGATTCGTCCTAAGATTTAACACGGTCTACTTATCTTAGTATCAAATCCGCCATTCTCCTTACTGTCTGCCACATATTTCTTAGAATGTTAGTTCTGAGAATATGGTGTTGAATCAAACAGTAATATATTACCATATTCGGTGTTAGTGAACAATGGCCCCCATATTCGGCTGTCGGTAACCTGTCGGTCAACTGTCGGCCAACAGGCTACCGACACATTACCGACACATTACCGACAGTCCCTAATAGGCCATATTCGTATTCTCGGTATTGAACTGGATCTAGCATGAAGTCGAGGCTCTTGCGGGGGAATCTTTTCATATGTAAATGTATACCCCGCAAAAGCCTCCACTTCATGCTAGATCCAGTGCAATACCGAGGATACGAATATGGCCTATTAATTTATTTCTTTATTCTCGTCACCTGTCTGCTTGACAGTGTAATGACCCTGCAAGGAGAAATTACTTATTGATCACTAAACTAACTTCTTTTGTTTTCTCTTGACGAACCATTGTGATGTTTACGTTGATGTTTGTAGACTAACAAGAACCAACTTACTTTGGAAACGTAAGCGTAACCATTCCTTTGGGCTGAATTTCTACTCCTTTTCCCCAAAATTTCAACTTGGGTTGAACAGTAACATGAAACACGAAGTCATCGGCAATAACTTGCAGGGCGCTCACAGGGGGATGATGGCTGACCTACAGTGGCGAGACAAAACATTTTAAGCACCACTCTGAGAAGTAATTTAAAGCTCGAAACCTCCATTCTTGCAAAAAATGCCCTTAGAAAATAATAAAAAAAAGACATTTCCTAAAAGAAGCACAGCGTAACCACTCTTCGTTTTTTTTTTCCACAGCTCATTGCATCCCATTTCAATCCTTGCCATGCTAAGCCAAAGAGACTTACTTTTTTATAGTTTTGATAAATTGGAAAAATAATTTTAAAACAAAACCCAAACTGAAGCATTCATGATCTTTGGGTTTTGTTCAATTGCTTCCCATATTATCAAGTTATTCATTAAAAACGCGTGAAAAAGAAAGCAATTTTTACTTTTGTCCTACAATGCAGAACATTCACTCATATTCAAAGGCATAAAGAGAGAAAGCGCAAGAAGAGCTAAAAAGCCCAGTGAGAAAGGACAGTTGTATGGGTAACCAACCTGTTCTGCTACGAACTTGAATCCCATGTCTTCCCTGCAAAACGAAAAATGGAAAATTGTCAGAAATACTCCATTGACCCTCCCCCCTGGAGGCACTTTTGAGGGGGGGAGGGGCTTAAGAGAGAGAGGAGCGTCACTATGGAAAAGGAGCTTCTTTAATTTACCAAAACGCAAAACCAGCAACAAAGAAAGTGAAGCATCATTGATTCTACATCGCGAATTAAATGAGAAAGTGGAAATGTTTAAGCCCTTGAAGTCGTGGACTATGAGCTCAGGAACAGGTTTGGGTGTTCCGAACTTCTTCTCTGGGGGAAAGGCAGTTGAGTACCAACATAACCAAGAGTCAGTATGGATTTCTGCGACCCTGTTTTCAAAATCCTAGGTATACATACAAAAGGAAAACAACTCTGCATCATTGTCACTACGTACCGAACCAGCTCATACGTTTCTCCGAGCAGCGGGTTAAAGGGTTTTCCTAGTCTATCCAGATTAGAAGCAGTGGCTGATATGGCGAATGCACACACATACTAAAACAACAACAAAATAACAAAAGTAGGTTAGCTTTACAAACACTGCTGGTCAAAAGTCCCTGAACCACCTTGATATGTGCGCAAAAAAAAAAACTGACTTTCGTGATTCACTTGCATGGACACCCTGTATGTTACTTTGTTTCGTGGGGTTCACACGTAACCCTTTAGGCGCTGACATCTCTTAACTGACCTTCTCGTAATAATTCAGAGAATTTGCTTAAACATCAAAACATTTCATGTTTGATGATCATTTCTTTTATTCTCATGACCCGTGTGTTCCCTGAAATGGCGATTACTACAAAAGTTGTTGTTCCTTAGTAAGTAGTAGGTAAGCGTAAGTTTTTTTGAGTCCCCTAATAATTTAAGACACGCTTGCAGCCCAAGAGCAATGACCGAAGAATGAAGACAACTTCAATTTCAAATTTTCAGTAATGCTTCTCTTGTCAGCATCACTCCTTAACACTGACATTCGTCATAAAATCAAATGAAGACTGATCCTCGCAGTTGTGAACGCAATTATATGCAATTGCGTAAAGAAGCCTGAAAAAAATTCAGGACTTCAACGGGGTTTGAACCCGTGACCTCGCGATATCCGTGCGACGCTCTAACCAAGTGAGCTATGAAGCCACTGACATTGGGAGCAGGTCAACTGTAGGTTCATATGTTCCCGTGAAAGTGAAGAATGTGAGTGATGTATGAAATGAATCATATCAACTGCGGAAATGAAATCAAATGATCCTCGCAGTTGTGAACGCAATTATATGCAATTGCGCAAAGAAGCCTGAAAAAATTCAGGACTTCAACGGGGTTTGAATATTCTCGTCATAGTCATAGTCATAGTCATTGTTGTCGTCACAATCATTATTATCATCATCATCATCATCATCGTCAGTGTCGTCATCATCGTCGCCATCATCGTTATCGTCGTCGTCATTATCACCATCACCCCAGTGATGATGATTCTCAGTAATTACCAACCTGCATACGATGTAAGGGGTCATCTAAGCTTGCCGCTGTGTGAAGCAAGTAGCCATACTCCATGTACTCTGCAATACGCTGGAGGAAGGTCAGAGGTTCATTGAAGATAACTGAAATGAAACAAACACACCAAACAATTCCTACATTAATTCATTCTTGCAAGACTACCCTGTTTGTCCTCTCATACCAATAGACACCCAACTTGAACACAGTTCATGAACTGAAAGAGAATGTTTCGTTCCCGATCGTCCGACCATACTGCAGCAAAATGTTCTTTGGAAGTGATTGAGGTCTATTAAACGCTGTAGGCAGTTAGACATCTCAGAAATCGATAGCAGCCGCTTCATACAATACACTTCAAAATTCAGTAAATCTTTATAATGAGGTTGAGGACGTTATTTAAGATTCACCAAGGCGTCGATAAAGTAATTCTGAGTTGTCAAACGAAGATCAACCGAGGTGCCCTCCGACTCCTCCACAAGTCCAACAAATGAGGAATAACTATGAGAACAAGATGAGCCCACAAAATGAACCTGTCATCGTACTCTCCTCACTTTATACATCTTGTCGAAAGTTTTCGTGATGTTTTCAGTTGAAGTGGGTATTGGAGCTTTCATTTATACTTTTTAAGGTCATAGTTTGTAGATCTGGATTCATTTTCTGGTTTTGGGTCATCTTTTTGGTTCTCTGGGTAATCTGTCCGCAACGGAACGCCATACTGATGCCATTGTTCATTTTTTTTGTTCGGTGAGTGTTTAAAACGTATTAATCACACGACAGAAAAAAAATCAACGGGTAAAAAACGACACTCAGTTCCTTTGTGCTGTAACCGCGCTTGTAAAACCTGTAACTCATTCCCTTTCAATTCATTTTTTCAGTTATTTCCTTCCCAGCAAATTCAGTCAAGATTGAGAGCGGAAAAAGGTTCTACACTACACAGAAACTTTGACGTACCTGGCATTGTAATTCTTGATAAATCCTGGTTAAAATAAGGAGATGGTTTGAGACAATACACCATTTTGCTAATGATCAGTTGCAAGTGAATTGTGGGTAGATCCAGTCCTTTGTGGAGGTAAACGGTCAAAATTAGAATTTTAATAGCCCTTTGCCCCACAATAACTGGATCTACCCACAATTCACTCGGAAATGATAATTAGCAAAATAACGTATTCACAGGGTCTAAAATATTCCAAGTACTAAAAACTTTGTTGCAGATCTGAAGCACTTTAATTAGAGTGGCACGAGTGGCTTCCTCCAGTCAACAAGAAACCTGAGCTAGGTTCTCATTAACTAACAAATAGATTTCAATTAGCCGTGCGGGCGTACTCTGGTAACGCACGGATGATGTCAAAACGTGGTACGGACAAAAAAGTACGCGGCGAGCCGCAAGCGAGTCGTGCGACTGATGTTCATACCACGTTTTGATATCCTCTATGGATCGAAATGCACCAATCACAGCCAACAACTGTGATGCAAATAATGGAGCGCAACCAGTCGACCGCATCGTCTGATGAAGACAAGCAGCAAGTAGTCGAAAGAACGCGATCTATAGCTCAAGTTACTGCATCGTGAGACAAACGATAACACACTACATTATTACGAAAGGCCATCATTGATAACACGCATGCATGATCTGGTGGGCAAACGCTCCTGCTTGACTGAGACAAACAAGATTTAAGGAGGCTCGAAAGGGTTTTTAGCCGAGAGCGCGCGCGCGTAAACAACACACGCCATACCTATAAAAAGTAAGAGCACGCGTGTGTCGCGCATGCTCAAATGCTAATCTTGTCGACTCTAAAGTTTTGAAGTTTCGTAACTTTACTCGCTTATATTTCCGCTTTCGCTCGGTAGATCTTTTTCATTTTTTCGGCAACAACTAAGATCAGTTGACTGCGTTTATAGTCCGACTTTTAAAAAATTCTGTAGGTAGGGAAAAAATTAAGAAAGTAATAATCAAAAAGTAGTTTTATTCTTAATCTTCCCTACAGAATTTTTTTAAATTGGAATATTTTGAAGATCATTCCTGGTAACATATAATATAGAAGTTTGAGAAGATTTTAGGGGCTCAGCTGAATGCGTCATATGGTTGCCATGGTAACAGGTTTTCTAAAATAAATGTCATGTAATGAATCTATGATATTTCTTTTATTTCTGTGCCAAATTTCATAGTGATATGATGAACCAAACATAACTTAGAAAAGAATTTGTAGAACTTGTCTAAACAAAATGAAAACTATTTCGAACCACCTTAATGAGTGATGTCATAAGCTTACCTTTCCTATACACTGTCTTAGAACTGCCCATACACTAAATTCGTTCCTTGAAAGCATCGATACAGGAAGAGCCGTTCTGCAAAGACAAAATAGCGCGGTATATTTCATACTCTCACTGACACCAGGTTTAATTACAACAGAAGTAACAACTCATTTCACAAAACAAAATGACTTATCTATTCAAAGGTGCATCTCACGAAAATAAAGGAGTTGTCACACAAACCCTTCACAAACAGCCCGTGAGCAAGCTTTCTACTAGGACCTCCCGCGATATTTATTTTAGGAGCGAGCGGTGCTATCCTCTCACGGCTCGCTTCACACGCATCTCGCGCCTGAAATCTCACGCGAGACCCCAACAGGGAGCTTCCTCGCGGGCTACCACCGTACAAATCCCCATGACGCTACTACGTGACAATAGCCAACCAACCTGTAACGAACTTGGCTTTCCGCCTGCTTCTCAGCTTCCTGTTTCCTATGCAAATACATGTTTCTTTCCATTTCACTAGAAGCCGACTTCACCTTTAATAAACCGTCCCTGCCTAACAAAGTTATACTGTCCGATTTCGTTGCTATGTCAGTATCCGAAGTGCTTCGTGTTAAGGAAAGTCTACTAAAATTCCCCAAGTGCCCACCAGAGCTTGTTCTCTTCATATTTACACTTGGTTCTAGATGAGTCTGTATGTGATTTCGTTCCCCTTCGTCGTTCGTCGGCTCGGGAGTCGCTACACTCGGCACGTAGTCGTCGCCGTCGTAGCTATCATCGTCAGAGAGCAAGTCGTCCGGCGGGCAGCCGATGTCAGACCGAGCATCGAAGAACTCCTCGTTGCAGTCACTTGTCAATGTCATGCGACTTCCATGTAAAAACTTCAGGAAAAGATGAAAAGGAACGAGTGAGGTGATGTTTCTTTGGAGAATATTGATGCCCATTTTTGTCGCGGCAACACTCACGTTGTAGCACTATAACATCTTATTTTCTATGGATGGTCAGACTCTACTTCCACGTTTTAACAACTTGTATAATTCTCCTCTTAACAAAAATTCTCTCTTTTGTCTCTTAATAATACTCGCATTGAAAAGAAAAAACGCTTATGGATCAAAATACCTAAAACAGGTTACATCAGAACTCGGTCGCGCACGATTTAAAAGACTAAGACTGTTAGCTTGCTTCCCGAACGCTCCAGCAAAGCGTAGACGTGTCACTAGTGTCTACGCCTCCTGCCCGTTTGGAACACTGGGTAAGACTTCTGCCACTCCCTGCAAACTTGTTCAAGGAGAAATGATATGTACATTGTAATCTTAACAATTATTTGCAGAGCTTAGTTTGTGCGCCCACGAGTAGCCTAGTGCTCTTACGAGCAGAGCTACATCTCACCGGGCGACAACATGGGCTCTTTTTCAGTCTTACTTCACTTCTTCCAAAGTCACCCCCAAAACGACTGCATGCATATACCTCTTACTAACCTCCTTTTCTCGGTCCGTACTGTAAGTTACAGACCGAGTTTTTTCCCGTTCGCTTATGGCCCAAGCGCGAAGCGCGCGGGCCATAAATCAACGGGAAAAAACGATGATCCGTAACTTACAGTACGGACCGAGAAAAGGAGGTTAGTAAGATATTTATTATATCTCTGAGGTTAATCAGGAGCGCGGGAAAGGAAACTTTCAAATTTAGCGGGCCGTACAGTGAAGTACGGCCCGCTAAATTTACCAATCACAGCGCGCGTACTAACAGAGAGATATAATAAGAGGGGTTATTGTTTAACAAAAACATTGCCAAAATTCAGAATGGTGCGGACCAAAGGCCAGGAATCGCTCATACAGTTATTCAAAAGTTGTGTTAATCCTAACCTCCTGAGCTCCAATGGTGCACTCTAAAGCGTGATGCTCTGTGGCAAGAACATGAAGCGCATCTTCAAGAACTCGCCGCTTTTCCACTTCTTCTTCAAATCGAAGATGACGCACCTGAGAAAAATGGTTTCCCCCAAAAAACAGGAAGGACTTTAAAACAACATTGCTGAACACTACTCTCGGAGTAGATTATCATTAGGATGAATTAAGTTTCTCTAATTGTACATAGCGCATTTCCTCTATTTAGCCCTCTGAGGAAATATGGTAAGTCTTATATTTCCTTTTTAATATATATTCAATTTGGTACAAAGGTTCTGAAAAATCCTCCGGTGAGTAATCTATTTAAGTCTTTCTGTCTATTCCTTTAATCAGAGCTCACTGACCATTAAAATTCTCTTTGGAGAAAAAACAACAGGAACTTTTAGGTTTGAGTACCAGTGCGAGACCGAATACGTGTACGAATTTTTAATTTCAAACGAATCAACTCCCCTGAACCCTTACTCTGGTTGCTTACCACCAGATCAGGATGTCACTCGTGGTCATCTAAAGCACGCGAACAAGATTTGACAAGTCGTACTCGTACTCAATATCGCACTCATACTCAAATCTAAAGGGCCCAAACACTGTTACGCGACCAACCGTTTAAAAGTTCGGGTACATATATATATATGTTGTGCCGCGTAGCACTATAAACACATACAAGTGGTGGAACAGAGAATTAACTCTGGACTGTAAATTAAAGTGCTAATAGAAACCCATGAAAAACCCACTGGGCGTTAGCCCTACTAAAGGGTATCAGGGAACCACACGAGGCAAAGAAAAAATTCTTATGACCTCGGTGGGAATCAAACCCACGACCTCCGGATTAGATCTACCGTTGCTTTGCCGACTAAGCTACGAGGTCCGACAGAGAAAGTCGGGGACGATTAAGATGGTAGATCTAATCCGGAGGTCGTGGGTTCGATTCCCACCAAGGTCATAAGAATTTTTTCTTTGCCTCGTGTGGTTCCCTGATACCCTTAAGAATGTCTGCGTAGGAGGCTAGAAGCAAGGCGCATTTGATCATATTCACATACACCTTATTCCAAAATGGCTCCCATTCTAAGATTCTTTTGTTTTTATTCAAATTAGCCCTTTTGCCTCGTTCTCAAGAGCAAAATTCAAAAGAATATTTTACCTTGAACGAGGCAACAAGGGCCAATTTGAATAAAAATGAATGGGAGCCATTTTGGAATAAAGTGTATGCTGATTTGCGCCTAACGCTAATTTGCACCTGCACATTTGCACATTATCATCATTAATCCCGTGGAACAGATTTTGTGAACTGAGTCCAGGACCCACCTCCTCTTGCTGAGAGATCAAATCCAAACAGTGCGTGAGAGCAATGCACATGTTTCGTGCGGTGGCTACAACTTCGTTAAGTTTCTCGCTAATCTTTAGTAAGCTTCCTGTGCAAAGCGAAAATAAGAACATTGAGCGACCTTCTGAAGAACGTAAGACATAAGTACTATTTTAACATACGACAAAACAGCTGCGAAAGCTAAAATCAGTTTGGTATATGCCATGCATGTTTTGTTCAGCCTAGCTCAGGGATGGGTAAAAACAGAAACTATCTCATCCGATTACAATCAAAGTTGTAAGAGGTCTTTTTTCTAGAGTTCACTTTCTTTCCAACATAAGTTCTCTTGCGAGTCTTACTCGCACGCAGCGAGTGTTCTATATAATTAGTGCCCCTACCCAGTCTCACAGTTTCTCATTTCCTCTCTCTTTCTCCGACTTTGTTTTCGAGTACCGCGCACGTTCGTACGACCCACCAACGCAAAAGTACGGACTGTTATGTTGATTAAACGAGAAGCAAAACTTATAGGTGTACATGACAATCTTACCCTTGGTGCTGGAATGGGACGAAGACATTCCGGTTACATCAGCGATTGTAGTATTCGCACCAGCAACCTGCTGTTCCAGAAGCTGCTGGTGCGCACGGGCACTCTAGAAAAACAAAAACAAAAAAAGACAGCTCATTCTACAAAACGCAAAGGTGTTTTGATTCGGTTTAGTAGTAAGATGACTCTACCGTTTTAAGCATGTCCGGTTAATCGCGCTTATAGCTGAAGCAGGTTCAACCGTTTTTCTCTCTCCTTCTAAATCCACTTCGTCCCTCTACCTTTGCCGGTAATTATGTGAGGCAATGCAATTTTGACCTCTTCCATAACAGCATTAACACTGCATTACCCATACCCTAATATTCCTTTGTTTTTATTGAGATTAGCCTTTACTGCCTTGTTCTTCAGAGCCAACTATTGAATATAAACTAAAGAATATCATGAAAATGACGGCCATTTTAGAATAAGGTCTATTATCTCAGTTTACAGTCTTGAGCAATTTTAGTAGTCCAGTTTAAAGGACACTGGAATTGGCATTTCCCAAAAAGATTTCACCCCTCCCCCAAGAAACCCTCTGCACCTCGCCGTCAAGGGTTCAATCTTACACCACTTACTTTCAGAGAGTCCTGCATGTTCCCCAGCGGAACAAGATTCTGTTCTTGATCATCGATCAGTAGCGTTGGTTGCGTTGTGTAAAAAGTACTGTAAGCACAGTGTTCGTGGAGAGAGTTTAACCACCGCTGAAACAGAACGTAAATATTCAGGGTTGCCACTCACTGGGAAAGAAAAAAATCCCTGACATTTCCTGGCTTTTCACTGACCAAGACCAATTTTCACTGGCCATCCAAGGCAAATCCTTGGGCAATAAAACCAGCAGGGAAGCCACAGCAATCAATTCCTTTGCAGGATTTTTTGAAACGAAAACACCGTTACTGCCAAGGAATCTCCTCCCCAAATCAAATGGCTATAGAGTACTAAAGTGTGACGTCATAAAAATGAAATTTCTGAAATTATGGGATTTGTCAGGATATTTTGAAAGAACAATATCAAGAGGCCTGCTTGCCAAAAATGAGCATTTGGGGGCAAATTGTCTTTGAGATCGTAGCCCAGTTATGCTTACAAAATTCCATACAAACCCTTCTGGGTCGACCCAAAAAAATTTTAGAATGGTTTGTATGGAATTTTGTAAGCATAACTAGGCTACGATCTCAGAGACAATTCGTCCCCAAATGCTCATTTTTGGCAAGCAGGCCTCTTGAATATTGTTCTTTCAAAATATCCTGACAAATCCCATAATTTCGGAAATTTCATTTTTATGACGTCATCACTTTAGTACTCTTTTGGCACTGCCAAAAGTAAAATTCCCTCACTTTTCACTGACTTTCTGGTAGAATTTAGAAATTCCCTGCCTTGATACACAATTCCCTTACTTTTCCCTAACTTTGAAAACAAATCTATTTTCCCTGATTTTTCCCTGACCGAGGCAACACTGAATTAGTATACTCTGATCATTTATCTGTACACAAATACGTGGAGAAAAAAGATTACGGTGGAGCCACGCCATACGAGCACCCCGTTATTAAGATCACTTTTTTGTGGCCCGAACTGCAAAAGCGCACTTGTTTTCTTATTTCAAACCCCATTAATAAGACCAAATTTTCAAGCCCCGACGGTGGTCATATTAACGGGGTTCCACTGTAATTGTTTTTTGTTTTTTTTGATAACACGATGGCGGGATTGAAGTCTTGAATTAAGTGCCTCTTTCTCTAACTACACTTCATCCGCAAGGTTCCAAAGATATCTTAACGGAAAAGTCTGAAATTTGCCACTTGATATCACCATCCAAAACTCTCAAAAGTGGCTTTGTAAACTGCGCAACGCAACGTAACGCAATGTGTTGTAAACTGCGCAACACAATATCCGCAATATGAGCAACGCAACGCAACGCAATATGCCATAAGTTGTAAACTGAGCAATACACGCAATATCCTGTAAACTACGCAATATCTTGTAAACTGCGCAACGCAATATACCACATCTTGTAAACTGAGCAATACACGCAATATATTCTGGAGTATTCGAGACATCCAGGGTTCTGAGTTTCTCGGTTGTCTGACGTCTGAATTTTTGCCGAGGGATGGCCCGGGCGTCAAATTTACATTCTGCAGACTGCAGTCTTTTGTCTACGTTTTCGCATGACCAATTCTTCTACTTTATGTAAATGATATCCATAACTGCTCCAGCAAATTGAAGTTCTTTCTTTTCGCCGATGACACAAACATTACATTCGCTGATAAAAACCTGAAAACATTAGAAGTGACTGTAAACAATGAGATTGGAAAACTTAACGATTGGCTAACTTCTAATAAATTAACATTGAATACTAAGAAATCTAACTATGTCATTTTCCGACCCTACCAAAAGAAAATCCAAAATATTCCCCAAATTTGTATATTTGATTATGGTTCAAACAAAAATGTAAACCTTGGGCAAATACAAAGACTGTATTAAGTACTTAGGCGTCCTTATCGATGAAAACCTTTCCTGGAAAAACCATATCGATTCTGTTATAACCACAATAAGCAAAACTGTTGGAATGTTAAGTAAACTCAGACATCATATACCACTTTGTGTTCTTATAAATATTTATAATGCTCTTATAACACCTTATCTCTCCTATGGACTTATTTCCTGGGGCCACGCCTCTAAAACACATCTAAATAAACTCACTATTCTGCAGAAGCGCGCCCTACGCTTGATTCATTTTGCAGACAGAAATGAGCACGCTATCCCTCTATTTCTCAAAACTAACGTTCTACCCTTAAGTTTTCTTTATGTCCAAGCGGTCTCAAATCTACTGTACGATATAAATGCAAAACAAGCACCGGCAAATATTCTAAATCTTTTTTGTAGAACTTCTGACATACACAAATAAGCTACCCGCTCGTCAACCTCTCAGAACTTTTTTATCAAAAATTCTAGAATCGACCCACAAAAATATTCTTTTTCACGTGTTGGAGCAAAAGTGTGGAATGGGATACCTGAAAGAATGAAAAAGCTGCCAAAAAACAGTTTTAAGAAAGAAATGAATAGACTACTATTTGACATCTTGAAAACTGAAGATAGTTACTTTGAAATAGACAAAATAATATCTGATCTAAAGAATCATTAGTAAGAGAAGACACAATGTTGCAAGTACCTTTAGTATCTTAGTATTTCAAGCTCTTTTTTCTTTTTTTTTGTTCAATCCCGCACGATATACTTCTTTTTTTCCTTGTAATCCTGTACTGTAATATATAACTGCTTCTGTTTTCAATAGACTGGCCTGTCACGATTAGCTATGCTACCTGCAGGTCAGTCTAAATTGTAATATTGTTATTCATTTTATTTTAATAAACCTCTCTCTCCCTCTCTCTCTCAAATCTCCCTGGATTATTAGAGTAATTTTAAAAGAAAATTCTAGCCTATTTCTCATTCAATTAGCTGATATCTCAGAAGTCGACAACTGTTCAAACAAATCGCTTCACAACAATTTGCGGAAAATACACGATAATACGAAGTTTGCAGAATATATTGCGTATATTGCTCAGTTTTCAACTTTTGGTTTATTGCGTTGCGCAGTTTACAACAAGCCCTCAAAAGTCACCGAAGAAAAGAAAATATCAGAAAAATCTAGAGATTTTCAACAACTTGTGGTTTTGGGGAGAGGAACTGACGTTGGGAAAAAAAAAAAAAGAAATGTTAACAATTAGGGAAAAAATGAGCCGCCTGAAAAGTTGACTTCTTTTCATTATTCCGACTGAAAAACCGTGTCTTGTTAACTCTTTGGCTAGAATAAAAAAACCACTTGTCATAAGCCTTTGAAACCGGAGACTCGTGCAAGCTGCTGTAGCTTAGTGGCAGAGAATCTGAAAAATTAGAAGGCCATCATACGTGTAGGTTAGACTATTGGCAAAAACCAGAATTGAAGTCTTTTCTGCAAATATGGGCATGATCGGATTTTGGCATTAATATCCAAAACAATGGATATGTGTCGGAAATGACACTAGGTAATCTTCAGGGTAAGAAAACGTGTTTTCAAGTATGTATATAAACTCTTGTAAGACGTGAATGAAGGCACTGGTTTACACACCTGCCGCTGCACCTGTGGAGTTTTTTCATTTGGTGGAATGCTCCATATCTGAACTGTGTTGTCTGAATAGTGGATTTTAATCTTGTGTTTCTCATCTCTAGGAACCTTGAATGGCAATCAATCAATCAATCAATCAATCAATCAATCAGTCAGTCAGTCAGTCAGTCAGTCAGTCAGTCAGTCAGTCAAAAAAGCATGCAAGAAACCACTAATATCAAATGAAGACTGATCCTCGCAATTTATGGAATTGCGTAAATAGAAGCCTGAAAAAAATTCAGGACTTAAACGGGGTTTGAACAACGTGATCTCGCGATACCGGTGCGATACTCTAACCAACTGAGCTATGAAGCCACTGACATTAGGAGACTGAAAAGAAAGAGATGAAAGTGGATGATGTATATGTCACATATGCCGGTCATCAAACCAAATCCCATAATAATAGTTAAGTTATAAAATAAGCGTTGCGCATGATCACTTCAATGTATAGACACAAACTTACAGAAAATTTACACCGATCAAGATATCTATATCCCTGCCTCTTGACACTAGCAGCAGCATCAGCTCTGAAAACAAGTAAAAGAAAAAAATAAACGTATGATAAGGTTGTGTTAAATACCTGATATTACGGTAAAAACCAGCCAAGCCTACCGGTCGTTAACGGACTCTACAACGAATTCATTAATGGAAAATTTATTTCGTTCGTGGATAATAATCCGTTCTTGAAATGAATAATCCAATATTCCAACTCTTTCTCCTTTAAGAAAAAGTTGTGTAGCCGTGTGGCGTTCTGTTGTTCGAACAGATATCTATTAGCGCATGTTTCTGCGTGATAGGTCACAAATACACATTTCTGTACCTTTTGTTAAAGTAGCTCAGTACACCTCTCTCCAATACTACCCAAAATTTCTTCCAGCCAAAGAACCTCGAGCGCTAAAATACAAAGCAGATAGAATGATGCTAATTAAGGGGAAACCATGGTACAGTGCACGGCATAAACTTCTGAAAGGCTCATTGCCAAGAAAAACACTTGTCTAGAGAGATATGTCCACGATTGAACGCACATGCGAAAATTACAATTTTTTGACGATAATGACGAAATTTTCCCCCGCTTGGTACCAGTTGCATGCAATTACTTCAGTTGTTGATTTGGCTCAGTGAGCCGAGCTCGCCTCTTGTGTTGGTTAGAGTAATAGCCTGCGAGCAAGCTTTCTATTGTGGTCTCATGATTTATTTCGGGCACGAAAACAAACAAGAGAGCTTACCTCAAGCAAGAGAAGCGCCAGCAGATCTCTCTCCCCAAAAGTTCATTAGATACGGAAACGATATGATTGTCTCCGTATCTAATCCGTGAATGTATCCGTGAATTTATATAATACAAGGCTTCACTTAACCCACGCACGCGTGGAACGAGCCGCCTTTTGTTTGGAACGAAGCGACTATGACTTGGAAAGAAATTGCTTAGAACGAAACCACCATGTAACGAAACGACCGGTTACCGAGCTGCGTTACCCCAATAGAGAACTTGCTTACAGGCCATCAGCTATCATGCTTTGGCTTTGGTTTTACAACACCCCATAGAAACCACTCCAGCCAGTGGAGCGACAACCTGACTTTTCTGTTTTGCTTTTTTTTGTTGTTTTGTTGTTTTCATAACGTTTTGAAGTAGGCAGCTTTATTGTTGACACAGGGTGTCTCAGTAGTTGCCATGTTACACTAAACAGGACAAAAGAATCAGAGGAAAATCCGAGCAGAGTATAGCCGGCCAGGACCACAAGCGGTGATATTCCAAAGCAGCAGCTCCTTCTGATAACCCTGGACTTTCTTCTGCTAAAATCATTACAACAATTAAAATGCCATCCCGTCATCCTATACATGTACATATTTCTCACCTTGAGAAGCAAACCCTCATGCCTTGACACAACCTTGTGAAGTTTCTGTACGAAAAAATTGTGGAATCATTATTAAAATTTGGCATGGCTATCAGCAGAACAATAAGATTCTTCAGTTGTGCATTCTTTACAGGGGGTGTTTACATGAGAAAGCTCGCGCCGGCGCCAGTTTCACACCGAGATGACTACTTGGGGAATATCCGGTGATATGCGTAAATGCGCATTGCGTTGCGAAAAATATTTGAAGGATAATGAACACAATAGCCTCCATTTGGCTTTAGAAATATGCTCGGGTATTTTGTTCTTGGACATTATCAGTTGCCCAAAGTTCACAGTTTTCCTAGAGCTTCGCTCTCGGAAAACTGTTCGCTTCTCGGAACAGATAATGTCTGCGGACAAATATCCGAGCATACTTTCGCGCCAAATGAAGGCTACTGTGGTATAAGCAATCTGTTGCTTGTTCAACTCTAACTTCAACCATATTATAACCTTAATTTGCCGATTTTTTAAAAGCACTTTACACTTGAGCAGGAACTCTCGGAAAACCCTTTACAAGGTGAATTCTTGAGTCAGTAAGAAACAGTCAGTTTTAATTGATACCACCTCTGTTGACTGAGAATGACGCGGTTGATACAAAATACTCTGGCTGAAGAGAGTGGCACATACACATTGAGGCTATTATGTCCAGCTCACAATTAACTTGGTCAACACAGTCTGAGTAGATACACCACTCAGTTTTCTTGCTCAGAATTGCAGACACACAACTTACAGCTTATTAATCAGCTCTCTCAGAAGAAACATTACTTAGCAAGGATTTTGACAAAGAGATGACTATGAATGATAATAAATGATAACGATAGGACTTTATATAGCGCTTCATCCCAGGGTTCAAACACTTTTTGGGGGACTTTGCCAGACTGCTATTTTTTAAGAATTTTACAAACCTGAAGTGGTTGAACATCCAGCAACTGTTTCATTTTCTTGTTACTGGCTAAATCCAACGCTGTTTGACCTGATCACAAAAAGGAAATGGTAACATTAAATATTTAATGGCAGTGGCTAATCGTACGGGAGGAAGCTGTCCAGCGGTCTGAGTGAAAACATAGGTTTGGTGGGGGGATCTCATTCCTGCAGGCTCACAACTCCATATAAACCTTGTACAGCCATGCCCGCACGAATAGCCACTTTGATCTTTAATAAATTAAAAAAGACTATGCAATGCAACATTCACAGTCCAGGGTTCATATGTGGCCCATCATTTTGGAACTATGATAATGAGCACATTATGTAATGCGACCGCTCTAGGACAATGTACATGTGTTAACCTACTGGCAAAACAGTACCAATTTATTGCTGATGGTTACTCTGCCGTGGAAATGCATCTTAACTATAGATAACAACAAACTACCACATAGGTTGCTACTTGGACTGAGCTAAACATAAATAAACATTGAAACAAACAAATAAATACAGTAAATAAATGAAAATATAATAAATAGTTATATAAGGTAATGACAACATCAAAAAATTAAATCCTCCAATAAATTAATATGCGTTATTGACAAAGCACGAGGTCAAGATGGCTGGATTTTTGCCAAGTTCTCTTTTTGCATTTTTATGGACCAAGACGAATAAAAACGCAAAAAGAGAATGATCTTTGTACACTTGTTTATTTTCGAGCACTGAAAAGAAAGCCAGTTATATGCAAAAGTGACGTTTTGTTTTCTTTGTTTCCATTCTCAGAAAATCTTTTTACTACCACAGAAAATATTTTGCAAAAGAAACACTTGGACTTCGGTGAAACTTTATTGCGGGAACAAAACGGAAATCTTGAGCGGAAAATATCAGCCCATCTTGCCCGTTTGGGTAGCCAATCAGAGGACAGAATTTGCCTCATCTTACCTGCTTGCAGAGTTTGCCATAATTATAATAAGATAGAGTATACTCCAAGGCACTTACCATTGGTATTTCTGATGGTGGTGTCGGCTCCATGCTGTAGCAGCGTCACTGCAATAACTTTGTGTCCCCTGAGACAGAAATAACATGTTAAGAAATAAAAAAATGGCCTTTTTACTCTCCGCAGTATATTTAACACAAAGACTATAAATGGAGCTAAGCAAATACAGGAAACAACTAATTGAAATGGATATACCGTAGGTTATATTCAGGGTTAAGAGTCCCAACTGGCCAGAGGGAAGCCAACTGGCTATTTACAAGGAGGACTAAGGAGTTGAACCAGGGACCACTCACAACACCACCAGCTGAGGCCAGAGTGGGAATTGAAGCCGGAGTAACTGCATTTAAATCCAGCTCCCCAAGGGAGCATATATTTTTTGGGGGTAGGGGTAGCTGGTGGGATTTGGGGGAGTGTCATTTGCAAATTGTATGACCCCACCACCTTACCTGTTTTAGTCACATAACAACAAAAAGAAGTTGTGGGGGGATGAAATACACCCCCCCCCCTTTCCTCCAAAATAAGTTACACCAGCCATTTTTCAACTTTTTTATCTTAGAACTTTGTTTGAACACCCCCCTCCCCCTCATTTCTCTTCGATTTTTGTGCAGTTACAGCAACTTTTCCAAAATTTACATGCATAAACATGGTATCATAAATGGTGGTTGCAACTGAGTGTAGATGGCTGGCTTAAACATCATTCATTTGAATAATTTTTCTTTTCTGTCAAATATCAAAACGTTGGTGTGATGGATGAGGTAAACGTGACAGAACACCTTACCTGTAAGAGGCACAATGGAGAGGGGTGTTTCCCAACATGTCTTGACAGTTGATGTTTGGGGGATTTAAACTGTCAATCTACAACAATATTAAAATACAATAATTGAAGTAATATTAACAATGTCAGTATCTATAAACTGTAGCTGACTGGTCTTCAAACTGTTTCATTTCACTAGTCAATCTACACCACATGTACAGGGCTGTCACTAATTTTTGAAGGAGATGGGAATATAAAAAGTAGCCAGGGATTCAAGTTGCTGCCTCAAGTAGTACAAGCACCTTAAGAAGTACAAGCAGGAAGAGTAAGATGGGCACTAATAATATGTATACCATATAAAAGCGACTCATATTATAGGGAGACTACGTGCAGCCTAACATGGATTATATGCCACCTTTTCATGATTCACATTTCCTGTGGAAATGTTGCCCTGAACCTCACAAACTTTTTCCTTAAGTATGGCTTCACAGTGCTTGCTGTTGCATTTGTCCTTAAAGAAGCCTGATGTTTCCTTCCTGCCATGTGCGAACATAGTGCACTCTCGCCCATCGATGTTAAAGTGATAGTTTTGTTGAATCACCTTTTACTTGCCTGACCCATTTATATTCTTCCTTGCTTAACCATTTGGGGTTTAATGTACACTTTCTGGGCACTTTTTTTACAACACAATTGCAACTCCGCAATTACCAGCTCCATATGACATCGGCAAGAGCATCTCAAATCACACAGTCAACCACTGGTCAATTTGGTTTCGGCTCACAGTTTAGCTCACATTTTGGTTTTGCTTTCGTGTGTAAGTTATCCTTCGACAAAAAACGAAAAAATACTCTAATCTGCACAAAAACATTTATTTGACCTCTACAGATTTTATGTTGGAAAAAATCAAGGACTTTTCAAGACCTTATCAAGGAATTCAGAAAGGGAGTTTTCAAATGACCGTGTCAGTTTTGAACTGCCAGCCTGATTTTAGAGTTCCAATGGGAAGTTCCCCCATCTGTTAACAAATAAATACATTGAACATTTCTTTTATATTAAATAAATTTCAATGAGATTCAGTTGTTAATTTATTTCCAAATAGGTACCTCTTTCCTCTTTGTAATATTTTATCACAAGACCACACCAGCTATTGCTGTCTCTACAGACGTTGCCCTACATTGACTGTAAACTTACCAGTTTCTTTAACTCAGATGTGTCGCCTTCCCTTGCTGCTGACAACAAACGTTCTTCTAACTTGAGCTGAAGGTTTCTTTCAGCAGCTGCAAAAGAAAACAAAAAAATGTACAATTGTAAAGATCATTACAAGCAGACACAGTGTAACTGCTATGAAAATACTTACATTGAAAACCAAATTAAGAATGCAATGTGTTACTGCTTAATTTTTACTTTCAAATTGCTACCAACAAAAACAACAGTAGAATGTACCCCTACCTTAATCAGGATAAAAACACTACACATTAGTCCTAGCCATCTTTTCAAATACAAACTGTATACATTTCTATGCAACCAAACATTTTTTCCAATTTTCTCAAAAGACAATAACGATGTTACATGTATTTACCCAAAGCAAATTACAAAACTAAAAATTATAAATTAAGGGTACTTTCCACTGGAAATACCCTCTGAGTCAGCCTGGTTAAAAATGGAAGACGAACAGTATAATACTTTAAGACAAGAGCACACACACAAACACCTCAAAAAACTCAACTGCATGTATGAACGAAATATTAATGACTTCTTCACAAACAGAAAAAAAAGCCAGTCACCATGCATATGATTTATTTTGTTGTGGTTCAATTTTACCCTTGGTACAAATTTATTGGTATTTTCCTTTGTTCTGGCGTAATTTGGTACTATAAATAAAATATAATTATATGATGATAAACATTAAACAAAGGAAAATACCATATTATTTGTACCAAGGGTAAAATTGAACCGCAAGATATGATTGTATATGACATATAAAGTGTTGAGTCGTGTTTACATGTTGCAATTGCTAGATTTTGATCAACCAGGGCGCACTGTTGGCATGATTTTGTACAGTCTGTTGGGATGTAATAAAACAAAATCATAAAAGCTGGGTCTTGAAAATCAGTTTGCATCTTACGGATTGGTACAATAAATAAGAGGTACTTGAATTCTGAGGATGCAGGTCTAGTCAATCCATGGGAACAGTATACACTTCCTCTGGATAATTTTGTAAAATTACTTATTAAGACACCCTCAAAACACAAGTAATGTTGTTTCCCAGTTCTCGCTGGGTCAAAAGAAATAAAAGCCAATATAGAGATTCTTGGGGCATCAAGGGAATGTCTCAAAACTGTTTTGTTTTGATGTTGTCATGGTTGCTTTCTTCTTAATTCAGCTGCTTCATTGTAGTGTTTTATTTATCTTTGTCTGTTTTGTAAAACAAAAGTCAGGTGAAAGTGAATTAACCTTTTATAAGCCGCTTGACTTCTGTGCTGTTAGTTACTTGGCTTGGTTTTCTGCCTTCTCCGTTTATGATTGTCACATCAGCATTGTGCTGAATGAGGAGCGTGACAACTTCCTGAAAAACAAGCACACACATCAATATCTCAGGCCATAAAGGAAGTGGTTCAGACGTGAGGTAAGGCAGCTATTTGCCTAGGTCATGATGGGACATGCAGATGCTACTTAAGGTGCTACTTAATGAGCTGGCATTAAGATTTTTAGCAGCTGGTCTCTCGGGGAAAGTAGCCGATCAAAAATCTTCCTATAGATTCTGTAAGTCATGTTTTACTGATTTTCTGACTGAGAGGACATAGGTGATTTTACTGGTAGTAACTGGCTAGAAAAGCTGGTTACTGGCTACACCTGTACTAATGAGAGCTCTGACACACAGATGTATAGGAGCCTGTACTATGGAAAGTACAGTTGTATATGTATGTGGTCTGTAAAGGAAAAGTATTAATTTTTGGGAGATAATAACTCTAACATACTGCTCTTCCAGTAAAAGCCGCACGGTGCAAAGGAGTATCTCCCATTCCATTCCTGGCATTGACATCAGCTCCATACTAAATAAGAGAACAAAATTGCAAACTCAATCATCACTTTTTTTTAAGCATTGACTTCCTGACTGTATAAGTCATGTAAAATGTATTCCATAAGAAATGTCTACGTAGTACAGTGTATGCCAGTAATAATGTGGTACCAATTGGCCATTCCGAAATTCTAAAGAGAACTGGGGCGAGTTTCAAATTTTGAAGTAATCGATAAATTGACCCCATCACATGAAAGATAGCATTGAGATTAGTTGTTTGACCAAGTTTGATTCTTTTAGGTTGAACAGAGACCAAGTTATAGACCTAGAAACATAGCTCAAAATCCATACAAACATCTCTAATTTTGTGACAGCGTCCCCAAAAATCATGACCTCTACCTCACCTCCAGTAATGTTTTCACAACATTTTTATGGCCAAAGTATGCAGCCAGATGAAGGGGAGTCCATCCCTGATTGGCTTTAGATCTCCCTAAATGCAGGATCAATCAAAGACAGCCTCACAAATTGAAAGTCTGACAGACATAGTTTTTAAAGGTTTACACCACAACCAGATGGACAATTGGACAAAGTTTGATACTACACAGTACTCTGGTTTATAAGAAGATTACGACATTTTTAATTTTAAAAGACATGTTTCGATTTCCAACATCATCATCAGTTTTATAATATTTGAAAAACCGACAGTCACTTGGACTTTATGACAACTAGGAGATGTTGGCAACATCGAAACATGTCTTTTAAAGTTAAAAATGTCGTAATCTTCTTAAAAATCACGATTTGCTTTCTGCTGTCTCGACCTTTTACTCTGGTTTAAAGATTAAGGAATGTAACTGAAGGGTTAGTCAGAAAACTGCAGATACATGGTAACTGACTTTTTTGGGCTGATTAAAAATTTTTTTACCTGAATTTAATTTTTAGCTGCAACATGTCAATATTTGGCCTGAAACTCTTTCTAAGCTGACACTGCTTTGGCATACAGACTGGCAATTGAATCAGCAATAAAGCTGCTTTGTTTGTATTGAAATATGTTAACACATACCATAATGTAGATATTCATGTAAAGAACACACCAAAGTCTTAAATTTTTCTTTTGGAAGAAATGAAAACTTTAAATGTTGACCATGATTTATTGACCATCACATTTGCTTTTCACTAAAAGAAGCCTGTAACGTACGGTGTACAAATTATGGATTTACAATGTCCATACCTTTACAGTTCACATCAACACTTTTGGAGCCACTCTTAGGTGACTTAAGCTGTAATAAGCTCTGAAAAAAATGTTTCAACAAAATAAGAACATTTTATGGGTGCATGCACAACAATTTAGAATCTGAGTAATGCATATGAAAGAAATCATATGTGAACTGTGGATATGAAATCAAATGAAGAATGATCGTCGCAGTTGTGATTGCAATTTTTACAATTGCATAAAGAAGCCTGAAAAAATTCAGGACTTCAATGGGGCTTGAACCCGTGTGACCTCGCCATTCCAGTGTGATGCTCTACCAACTGACCTATGAAGCCTCTGACGCTGGAAGCAGGTCAATTCTGGGTTCATATGTTTTCGTGAAAGATATATAAGTGAGAAATGCATATGAAAGAAATGACATGTGAACTGCAGATATGAAATCAAATGAAGAATGATCTTCGCAGTTGTGAGAAGAATGACGAATCAGATGAAGAATGATCATTACAATTTAGAATCTACAGAATTCTTGACCTTGCATGTATCCACATACAGTACTGTGTAAAGATCAGACAAAAAATGCAACATAACCTTGAATGATGATCTTATCCCATCTTACATGTAACTGTAGGTGTTGCCATTGGCTGGACTTTTAAAAGTTTTATTCTACAGTTCCAAATTACTCAAACTAATACTTGAGAGAGCACTCATTCAAATACTTGACAATTATCATGTAAAATTGGACAGAATATCAGGTGATAACCAGTTTGCTATAACTAGGTAGTTTGTTAAAGTCAACAGATTTAAATCATGCAAGATTGAGCAGCATAAAAAAATTATTATTCTAAAACTAACTGCACTAAGTTTATAGCAAATAAAAAACATTACCCACTTTCCCACAAAACTCAAAATTATGCCATATACAAAGCAGGATATCTGTTGTGTGTGACATGAGGGTCAGGCCATAAGCAAAGTGATGTTGGGAGGTGGAGGGGGCCAAAGCAAAAAGCCAAAAAAGGCAAAGAAAAGAAAAGAAAAGTCGTGCACCTGCAAAAAAAAATCATGCAAACTGAAAATAAATCATCTTTTCCTTTTTTGATTGCTACAGTGTACATGTATATTTTGGCAAACTGGTCCCAGGTTTGCAACAATGTAAATATCATTATGAATGTCTTATGGGACTAGCCTCATCGAAATGAAAAGAGGAATAACTTTTAACCCACAAATGGTTACCCATGGGTGGTGACATCAAAACAAAACCAAAATTGCATGACCAAACCTATCCTTTTTTGAGTTTACATACATCACTGACATACTTGCCCTGTTTCAAAATCAGTGAGCATTAATAGATTTTAAAGCCACCTTATTTATATGTGGGGCTATGTTGTTCAAATCTTGCCAACACTAATTAATGCATGCAGAGAGAACCATTGTTATGCAGATTTCTACAAAAGCCATGAACAGCAAGGGTTTTATCGTGACAATACAGCCTAAATATTTTGAAGAGATCCTGCCATGCATGTTACAGTCATAATTATTTATACTGTATGTATCAATCAATTACATTGTTCGTAGTTTGAGTGAAGATCTATGTACAGATCCTTAACAGATCAAGCCGATTGAGTAGAACTTCTCAATAGGAAAACTTTTTGCTTTCAGTCAAAATTTACCGGCTAAGAAGGAATTGAAAAACTATTGTGATGCGCTCGCTCGTGACGCGACAAAATCACGAACTAAAACGGTCAAAACCTTGAGCAAACTTAATTCCCACTTAATTTTTTTGAAAATCGTGATTTATTTACAATTTCACAAATACATTATTTGGAACATAAATAACGACTGAGTGACTAAGTGCTTTCACGATTTCCGCTGAGATACGAGTGTGGAAGACAAGGATTGAGCCGAGTGAATATTTGTGTTCCATGGCAATAAGTTATATCTGAATTGGGGTTAACTGTGACCACGATAGCCAACGGCTAAAATAAATCGTAAAAACTGAAGTCTTGTTTAGGTATAACTGTAAAAACTGCCTACCGAATTCGAAGATAAAACAATGACAAAGATATATTTTTTGATAAATATTTTGTTCATGAACTGTACAGTTCAGTCTGTACAGTTGTACTCACGAGAACAGTATCGATGTCCCCTCTGCGCGAAGACTGCAAGAGTTTCTCCTCATTCTCCTCCCTCTTGCTCGAGCTCGACATACCTCTTTTCACTCACTGAGTAAACCTTTCATCGTCATCTATCCATATCTTCTGTTTGAGCGAACAGGTTGCGTTTTACAGACCGCAAATTCACGCCACTTTCTCTCCTCTATCCTAATCCCTTCCACAAAATTTTTGCTCCGTTGGCTCAAGAAAGTGCTAGAACCCAAGCCCCTTCCGTGTACCAACCAGTCTTTCACGGACAATCACCCACCAAACGTGATTCAAAATGGCGTCCTTTCTACTGGCTACGATTTCTAGACGAGCGATTTCCTTACCATTTTTGCAGGTTAGGACGATGACGGTTGGAGAGAAAGGGGGTGGAGCTGGACGAGTAAGTACTTGATCGTGTTTTGTGTGTTTTACTTGACTATTTACTTTTATGTCTGTCATTCGCATGGACTTCAGTGATCTTATCGTTATCACATGCTTGAAGCAAATATAAGAATGTTAAAACATTTCGCCTTCTTTCATCATATCTCATAAATTTCTGGTTTCCAAAAGCTTTTATGTCTCAAGGTCAATTCGTAGAATGTTGACAAGGAGAAAATATTTTTGAAACGTGCTTCTTGAACCACAAGCAGCCCCTAAACCGTATTGAATCGATCGAATGTACAACTTGTTGTACAAAATTAACATAATATAAGATCTTAACCTTGCTGAAGGTGGTCAGAAATAGAAATTGTTGCATTTTGGATTTCGTTTATTTCCAAACACAGCTTTATGCACAGCGGAAAATTGTGTACAATTGTGGTGAGATGACGTAAGATACGTGGTTCTAGTAATGTGTGGGTGGACGAAGGTTTCAAATTATATTGTCACTGAACATGACATAAACCAATGGCTATGCTCCATGGGCATGTATCAAAATTTAATATAAAACCGAACAGTCTAGCCTCTAAGACACCAATTTCAGTGAGCGTTACAACTTGAAACCAATACAGTATTATGGGGCTCAGGCAAGTGCTGGCCTAGTGTGTAAATTTAAATAATCACAATTGCTATAGTTTTGGAAGTTTTATGTGTTCAGTTTCTTACATTGTGGAAACTGTCTTTCAAGCAATGTTTGAAATTATGTTAGTGGCTCTGAGCCACTGGACTCCAAAAATGAGTTGTAAACAACACTACGGTATATGATTTTAATTCCTTTGTTAAGAAACACTACTGAAAGCACCAAAAGAGAAGCATCATACTTGTATTACATTTTATGCTTTATTAAGTCATTGTAGGGTAAAACTTAAGTGTAGCAACCCTCTGTTAGTGGTCTAATTTTCAGTTAGATGCAGTATACCACAAAAATGTAAAAGGACGATGACAAATTTTGAAAGGCTGTCCATTTTGAGTGGAATTGTGGAGGTTTAGTTGACCAAAATATATACTGTACAATTTTACTACAATTTTAGCTGCTTATGTTCACCAACCAGTTGGAAACCATAGACAGATCTTTAAAATAGTATTTAAATAAGTTGCCTCATTACATACAACTTTCGATTTTAGGGTGGTGGAGCCGGAGGAGACATCAGGTATGATAACCCCAACATTTATAATTTTAATGGCAGAATTAAAAATATTTTGGGGAGCAAAGGATTTGCTTTATGTGTTGGCTGGCTAAGAAAATCTTGAAATTCTCTTCTAAAAGTTATTTCAAAATTGGTTGGCTGTGTCTGTTTTTAGAGCTATAGACTGGCATATTAAATATCAAACAAATGTAATTCATGGTTGATCTGTGATATACAAGTACACTTTATACATTTATCTTATTCAGTGATGAACTTGGTGCTGGAGGGTAATATATAAGGCCTTTAACAATATTAATTATTATTATTATTAAATATCATTTATTTTCTTTCTGTCCTATTCTACACATTCATAACCAAGCTGTTGCAATCATTATCTGTAAGTTAATTTGTTTATCTTATTTCCAGGAGTGCAGGAGGAGCATTTGGAAAAATGGAACATGTTCACGAGGAGCAGTACTTCCGAAAACTGGTAGGTTTTTCACAATCTTTTAATCTCACAATTAAAGCATGCTTTGTATCAGGCTGTCTTTCAATTCAACTTTGAATCCCCAGCTGGGGATTTTCCCTGCAAATTTGTGGTTAATCCCTAGAAAACAGCAAATTGACTAATTTATTATCACAATGACTGGATTCCTCAGCTACTTTTTGCACAATGCCACCTACTGTATTTCCTCTATTTGTGCCCCCCCCCCCAACTTGTTCTTATAACCTCCAGCCTCTATTTAGTGCCCCCTCCCAAACACACTCACACCTATAAAATGTAAGGTTACTGGAGTAGGACCAGTTTTGTGTGAGCATAATTATCAGTCATATAAAGTGTATACTGGATTTTATAGAACTATAAACTGTTAAATTGATTTGTTCACACTGATTAACTTGTAATATTTCTTGTCACTTTGCAGTGAAAATTTATGAGGTAATTTATCAAGCCCCAACCTCTAATAGGCTCTCCCCCTCCTTCTTAAAAGGAAAACATAATCCCCAGGGGGGCTAAATAGCCCTTCTCCAAAATGGCAGCCGAAATTTTCAATAAGTTAAAATTAAAAACGTTTACCAGCACTAGAAAGAGCACCTTTACTTTAGTAGCTGTGCAAAGTTTCAGCATATCGGGTGTAGTATCAGCTGAGAAAATGTAAGTTGAAAACTGAAAAATTTATAGACGTTTGTATGACCGGGGGTATATGCCATACCCCCAGTCATACAAACATCTGTAAATTTGTCAAATTTCAACTTACATTTTCTCAGCTGATATAACACCTGATATGCTGAAACTTTGCAGGGTTACTAAAGTAAAGGTGTTCTTCCTATTTGTGGTATCAGTTTTTCCTTCAGATCAATTTTAAATCATTCAGATCCATTGAGGGGCCCAGTGGGCTAAAAGTGTTGTAAAGCGCTTTGAGCCCTTTGGACAAAAGCGCTATATAAATCCTCATCATTATTATTATTAAATTGAGGAAATACAGTACCCATATGTTAAAAATTAGTGACAGCTCTGTTAACCCATCACTTGTCTGTAGAGACCACCATCTAACTTCTCTGTATCATATCACTAGTTCATCAAACATACAGGGCATTAGAATATGGGAAATTGTCACCAGGGATCATTTGAGTTAATATTGATACAGATTCTCTCTACATGTAACATAAGAAATAAGTAAGAAATGTTATGAGAATATGCATGTTGATATTAGAGATTAATCAATTTCTTTTCATTTACAGGAGCAAGAGCAGCTGAAGCAAATGAAGAACCATTTGGAACAGGCCATAGATCACCATGAGAAGGAGATTAAACATCATGAGGAGGCCATTCGCCGTCACCGTGAAGCACTGGAAAAACACCAGAAGGGAATGGAAAAGCTGTCTGATGAGTCTTCAGATGATGAAAAGAAGAAGTAGTTGCAATCTTTTATGATTTGGGTGTGACTTGTTTGGTTTATTATCGCTTTGGCAGTGTTACAGAAATTGATGGAAATAATGTGTGCAGTTGTGGATACAAATTGACTAAACATTTCTGCACGCTGATGCCGTTTTTCACAACTGTCGCGTTTGAAATAAAATACTGTACTACATTCTACTGGTGTCTTTTTCCCAAATCATTAGTAAAGGGGAATGAGGACCCTTGTGTATGATTTTAGAATCCATAATCCCATCACAGTTCCCAAATTAGCTCTTATGGTACCAGTCTCTTGTGTGGCTTACACAAGGTGTGTAGCCACATTATGGCACAATTGGATTTATTTATTTGTCCACGAGAGTCGAGCACCTGTCACGTGGTCTAGTAAGTCACACATGTACGCATTGCGGACCTATTTTTTCAAGGCCATTCAACTTTGCTGATTATTTCTGCTCTTCCTTCTGACCTGTCTCCTACCAGCACAATGTATCCCAGCTATGGGCCTCCTCAGTAGGCTGGACCCTCTCTCCAGGTTGCGTTTGCCACTGCAATCCAAGATGACAATCTTGATTGGGAATTACGCTCCCTAAAATAGGGTGTTCTTTTTTCCCTTTCCCCTCGCCCTCGCCGACCTCCCCCCCGACCCACCCAGAAAAAAGGAAAGAAAGAAAGACCTGATCGCAAGTTATCAACTAACTTGTACTGGCCAGGATTAATCATCAGCTCATTCCACAGCTCCCATTAGCCATCAAAGTCCCTTGGCAGGTAGGGCTGAAGAGAGACACAACACTTGTCTGTCCTGGAGTCCTCATTTGCATGACATCTTCATTTTTTGACGGATGGGATGTGCTGACTGAGAATTTAGAAATTCAAAGCAGGAAAAAGAAGGAGAATTGTTAAAACACGAACACGTTCAGTTGATTCACCGTGTTCTTCACCGTTTCTTGTGGAGAGGACTCACTGGGTCACCCAGGAGGACTCTGTAGAGGAGAATAGCCTTACAAGTGAGCTCAAATTGATGCTTTCGGTGTAACTTGCCTGAGCAATCCAATGCACGAGAACCAGGTGGGGAGACTTCTCAGGGGGATTTCACATGCTTAAAGCTTGACGTACAAAAGGGGTCACCACCTTATCATGGTGGGGAGTTTTGTGAGTCTCGACTTTTCCAAGAGCTATGTCGGCTGGAGTCTTGTACTCCTGTAACTTGCGTGGCGACCATATCCATTTCCTTTTAGCCCAGCGGGAGAAGCGTGAGCTATTTTTTGCACTTAACCACCGATTGGCTCACTCTTCATTACTACTACTACTAAATCTCGTTAAGGATTTGATTGGCCGTTGCTGGCCAAGATCATGCTCTCTTGCTCGTCTGTTATCCTTTGCAGGTTTAATTATAGACATTACCGGTCCGCGCATGGGTTATTCTATGGGTTTGGGTTGTATCCTGCTCTTATGCGTGGTGTTTAATTAGGAGATAATTTGAAGAGGTAAAGATTCCAGCCAGTCGCAGAAGGCTTTCCCACTCGAATGAGAACTTGACAGTGCTATGGAAAAGGTGTTTACATTTCAATCTTCATTTCCAACACCGCAATAAAGTACTAAAGTGATGACGTCATAAAAATGAAATTTCTGAAATTATGGGATTTGTCAAGATATTCTGAAAGAACAATGTCCAAGAGGCCTACTTGCCAAAAATGGGCATTTGGGGACAAATTGTCTCTGAGATGTAGCCCAGTTATGCTTGCAAAATTCCACACAAACCCTTCTAAATTTTTTTTGGGTCGACCCAAAAAAAATTTAGAAGGGTTTGTATGGAATTTTGAATCCCCGACTTCCCGCACAGCAGTCCGGTGTTCTACTAACTTTAACCGCAAATGGTTCTTTTTGTAAGTGTTTACCGGTGTTTCGCCTTCGTTTTGGTATGGAAGAGTTCATTTTTGTAACCTTCGTTCGATCACTCCCAAGAATATTCAATAAGTTATTTCTCCTTGCAATAGTATTACACTGTCAAGCAGACAGGTTATAAGAATAAAGAAGAAAGACGGCTAGGGGATATTGTTTGATTTAACACCAAATTCTCTGAACTAACATAATAAGCAATCTATGTAAGGACAATATGGGGGTGAAAGGGTTACATTCTATCGCATTAAGAATCGTCCCGTGGCTTATTTCCCGTATCCCTCGTTTTTCTTTGTGTTTCGAAGTAGTCTATACTGAATAAACTCCCGGCGCCGATTAACAACTACTGTACCTACAAAACCGTGGGTCGCCTATATTGTAACAGGGGCGTAATGACGATGTTATTCTTGTCTAATATTCCCCAGGGAAATATTGCCACACTACTACAATTGCCTACTTTCACACTTCTACATTTCCAAACCCATAGGCGTACGGGCATTTTTTTGCCAGGGGGGGGGGGGGGGGCGGTGAACCACTTGCCCAAAAAATTCTTACAAGTTGCCCAAATTTTACGAAACGGTCGAAAGGAAACGAGGGTCATACGATGCACTAACAATGGCCTACATATGAATAAATAAATAATTGGCTTTGCCCAAATTTCTCTTGCTGCCATAAAATCTAGGTTGCCCAAAATTTTTTGGGGGGCTGCAGCCCTCCACGCCCCCCCCCCCCTTCCCCTCCCGACCCGTACGCCTATGTCAAAACCGTGCGTTGGAATTGTAGTAACACTATGGACAACAGGGCCGTAGCTAGGGTTTTTTTTGTAAAGGAGGGAGGGGGGGAAGGTACTCTCGCGATTGCCGAAAGCAGGAACCTTCTAGTGGGTCTGGGGGTATCCTCCCAAGAAAAAATTCAAATTTGGAAGCTCTGGAAACGCTATTTTTATCACTACGCATATACGTCTTGGAAAAATGAACCTCGAGTAAGTGTGAAAAGGCAGGTGTTTTTCGTTTAAACGCTTATAACATTACTTCTGTTGTAACCAAGTTCTCAATGCAAGTCACCACAAGCAAATCGCCAGTACGGCCGAGTCTAACTGAAGGAAACACATCCTTTGAAAAATGAATCCTCAATCCACAGATTGATTTGTTTGGCTCAACTGGGCCATGTACTGTCGGGACCTTCGGGATAGCCATACTGGAAATCCTAACATAATGCATAACGAGCGTCAAAACCTGACGGAACTATTCGATTTTTTTTCCAAAGATAAGTTAATAAGAAGTAGACCTTTTTTTCTTTCAGGGATACAACCATAATTTTTAAATGGGGATTGCAAAAAGTTTGCATCAGTTGAGAAGTTTAGGAGTTTTTTAGATCACATAAACTTTTTAGTGGACTGATCGAGTATTGAAAATATTTAAAGTGTATATGACACCAAAATTTTCATTAGCTTGATCGAAAGAGCTTTCAAAATGATGAAGAACAACGTTTATTTTATTGTAATAGCATTCTTGGTTGCCAAGTTATTCAAGATTTTGATTTATGCAAATTAGGCAACTTGTGACGTCATAAGGTTGACACAAAATAAAGTAAAATCACAAAAAATGGAATATCTCTGAAGACTTTTGCTGTATAGAACTGAAACTTTGCACACTTGTTATACTCATCACAAAGTTTCAGGATAAGCTCCACTTTGACATTTCCATGGCAACACAATGGGCTCCAGGTCCTCTCCGTCCAAAGGGTAGGATAAAATCAGAGTTTCTCTCCTCAAGAAGAGCTGTTTGTTCTGTATGTTCAGTCAGTGGGTGTGAGCCAATATGGACTTAACACAGCACAACCACTATCACAATGTACAGTTCTGGCAGCACATCAACCCTGCAAAATTTTAACCCTGTAGACTTAGTATTTGCAGAGATATTCCATATTTTGTGATTTTACTTCATTTTGTGTCAACCTTATGACGTCCCAAGTTGCCTAATTTGCATAAATCAAAATCTTGAATAACTCGGCAACCAAGAGTGCTATCACAATAAAATAAACGCCGTTCTTCATCATTTTGAAAGCTCTTTCGAACTAGGTTAGGAAAAATTTGGTGTCATATACCCTTTAAATTCGATATTTAGTTCACTGACCATTGAAATTTGATAAATGGAATCTGGGCAAAATGCAAAGGGACACGATAATTTCGATATGTACTGATGTTTAAGTAGCGACACGAACACACGCACCATTTTTCCAAATCCAGCTACGCGCCTGAAAACATCCACGCGAACTCGGAAAGCCATGAAATGAAAAAGGTCTTAGCTTATCATTTTTCAACGTTTTAGCATTAATACAGCGCACTTTCTATCAACGGAACTCAGCCCTCAAACGTTTCCTTGGGAATAAACACCTTAGGACTGCAGAAAATTATACAAGACAAAACAATGTCGATTACTTGACGTTTTCCTTCCTTTTAATGGTATTTCTTGTTAGTACTTGTTACATTTATATACTGATACATTGAAAGCACAGGTGATAACTTAAGGCTTTTGTCCCTTCCATCATTTGGTATCCTGCATAACAGAGGCATTATTTCAGCCGAGTGCGAAGCGCAAGACATCGAGGGCAAAGCGCGGTTTATAATAGGCCATTTCCGAGTTCATGTCTGCCTCCTCTTCAAAGCGAGTCTAAGTGCAAAGTTTTTGTGATGGTAATTAGTTCTACTTTACATATGAATGAAAACTAATTTTCATAACAAAAACTTCGCACTTAGACTCGCTTTGAAGAGGAGGCAGACATGAACTCGGAAATGGTCTATTCATCTCGCCTCGTGCTCCGCCCTAGTATCTCGCGCTTTACCCTCGATGTCTCGCGCTACGCGCTCGGCCAAATAAACGCCCGTTATGCAGGCTATACTTCTAATGATTTTTTTATTTATTACATATTCCATTCATTCCATTTTAACCTTTCAGTCATTAATCCCTTTTTAAGCCCCGTACTAACTAGAAGAGCCAATCTTTGAAGACATCTTTTAGCCACTGTTTCCCTCATATCCCAAGATGACCGGCCAGATTAGCTCCTCCACAGCAGGACCGGTCTTCGTATGAGGGTTGAGATTGATTCGGTACTGTACCAGCAGCGTCTTGGTACCAAACAGGGGTTCGGCACAGAAGGGATCTTCACCGCAGTTGGACCGAATTTCGATGCAATAGAACTTGTCAACGTGAGGCAGCTGAGGAGCGAAGCGCACTGCGCTGTTTTGTTTCATGTCATCGGTGACCAGGCCCACAGCCAACCCACTTGTGTTGAAAATACCGACGCTGGTGTAAACTGCGTACTCCAAAAGGATATGATTGGCGCCACACACCACTGCAAACGCATCTGCTTTAGCAAGGGATATGCTTTTATCTGTGTTTATGTACACAGTGTCCTCGTTGTCACCGAATCCATAGCATCCTTGAAGACATTTTGCCACGTTAACGACAATAGGTATTGCATTGGAGATATAATCTGCCTCGCCATAGAACGATCTCACAGCTGACAATAACGCCGGAAAAGTTTGTTCGCCAATTATTTCTTTCTCGTGCTTTCCCACCGACCTGGTAGTGAATCGTTGTGGGAGGATACCATTCCTTGGCACTGGAACTTTCGGTTTTAAGTATCGAACAAGAATATTCATGTTGTTGAAAGAGATGTATTTGTTAATTTCCTCTTCACTTGACGCTGGCGGGGAATCGTCATAACTCGACACAAATGACACTGGTAATACTAATCTGTAGATGGTACGAAAGCTGTCGCGGACGGATGAATTGCCCTCGAGATGGAATATTGGCACATTGGGAATGCTGTCGATGTTCATGGCTTCCGCGGGGACGCCAGATTTTACGAACGCGTTGGCTATGACTGCGGCTACCTCCTTGTTAGCAGTCGTTATATGAGTGAAGAGAGATCTGAATTTAGTCTGGCTGTCTGGCTTGCGAGCTACGTCGATGCTCAGATGATTTCGGGTGTCAAACCATGGAGTGTCCACCACCACACGAGTGTCAGGTACTGTAGGCTCAGGAGGGAATACATCAACGCTTTCTCCTGTTACGCTGCTCATCGCATTGCTGCAATTCAGATCCTTTCGAACGTTGGATATTGCTTTCTCGTAGAGATAGCTTCGAATTCCAAAGTATTCGGTCTCCGGTGGAAGACAGCCAAACAGCACCAAGGCGTGGTCTTGCCTGGGTTGATAAAACCCACTTTTCCCGGGTAGAAATGACGAAGGCGTTTCAGGAGGACACTCCCCGTCTGGACAAGGTACAAGGGTTGATCCATATGCCACCGAAGGGTTGTTGTAATTCATGCAATCTGGAGGCATGTTGGGGTCTGTTGGATCGCAAGTCCCGAAGATAGCGACCCCATTTGCGATGTCGTATTCATCTTGTATACGGTCCATGACTTTCTGAAGGACCCTCATCCTGAATTCAGGTTTAGTTAAATGACACACCTCGTTCAAATCCAAACCAGCTTCCAAGTATTCAAGGCATGCTGCTAAAAGCAGCAACAATCGAGAAAACAACGGATACATCGGGTTACTGAACGCTCTCCACTGAATCAGGGCTGGGCTCTGTTTTGAGAACTAATGAATTAATGGTTAACACGAAATAAAAGAAAGTGTCAGACACAATTCGAAAAGCCTGCACTATTGGCTGGCTGTATTGGCTCAATATCAGACCAAGCGACGACAGTTTCCATGGTCGTCGGTTTGGTCGAGTAAGAACGACGCTAAATTGATCATAGGATAAGTAGCAAATACGGAATTGTGGAAATTAAAGAGAGCACCCCTGTCCATACTTCCTTAATCACTTTGAGCTCAAATAACTGTAAGTAGGAATTGGTCCGACGAAAGCTGGACAAGAGAACAAATCAGACACGAGTCGATCAAAGTGACTCCTTACTGCCGTAAAATTCTTCTTCGCGAAATTAGGAGGCAAAGTTACCTCATTTTCAAACGAATTAGAATATAGGCTAATATCACGTTTTCCTGTATAACGTAAGATGAACCGAGTTTACTCTTAAGGCTGTTTTTCACTAGCGCATAAACACAAGCATAGGCATAAGCAACAGTGCATGTGAAAATAACAGCGACATAAGCATAAGCATAAGCAGAAAGATACCGTTGCGCTTACGTCGCCAGTAAAAACCAGGCTTTATACATATTTAATTCGCGCGTAAGGTTGCTCGATCTGCCTTTTATATCCAGAACACTGCTGTCAATAGCTGTAACATTTCAACTCAATGACGGCGGCTTATGGGAATAGTAGTCATTGCTTTGAACTGAAGCTTGGCTTTTCAGTCCTTACGTTGTTTAACAATTTTTTACCATGTGTCTCAACTTTCAAAGCGTGATCGAATGACAGTGAATCTGCCTAAAAATTAAGTTTACAGGAAATTTTCAAGGCAGTAATCGGCACGGGAGAGATTTTATGGAAATTAAAAAATTTAAAATTAACAAGGATTTTCAGTGTGAAATCCTCCGGAGCTTGACTGGATGCCAGGGGTTAAAATTCCCATCAAATCTTTCTTGTGACTTCTAAAGGTTGGCGCAATGGAAAAAATGTTTGATTGATGTGCTTTGCTTGACAAAACCAATCTTGGCTTGACAAAACCAATAAATTGATATCAGGCAACAAATTAAAATATGAATGGTCTCTACAGGGCGTATATGTCTCGTGTCCGACGCTTGCTCGCTCTTTTTGACGCACAGTTTTCGTTCCAAATACTTTGCAGACATATCTGTACTACTATTAGTTTAAGTTGAACTGCATCCGTTGCTTTTCTTTCCAAGTGAGTAGTCTATTTCATGTGTTGATTCTCCATGTGTTTTACTCTGGTCCTTTCTCGTAAAAAAAATGAAAAGTTTGAATTTTTAAGAGTTCGAGGCATGTGTAACGGTAGCCATTGACAAGATCAACTAAACGTGCTGCGAATTGAAAGGGGCGTAGTTTACGGAGGCAAAGATCCAAACCTGGAAGACGATGAAATGACCAATACGGTTTATTTCGTGTCAACGAGGAAAGGTTCAGTGGTACTCGTTAACTGAAAACAACGATTACAAAATACAACTAAATACAAGGCTAAACTAAATCAAAAGGCAAAGGTCACGAAGCAAACTACAATGCTGATATTTTGGGGACGGAACCCCAATTCGCATAATAACAGTTCTACATGAAATAACAACGTTTCGCACATAAAAGGCAACAAACCGAAGCGAAATATACTTAAAACAATAAGAACCAAATGTACTTAATAATAATATGAGCGATACTTAACATAAAACCAAATAACTGTGGATTTGTAAGGCTTAGAAGATACTACTTAATTTGGATATGCACGACGGAAAACAATAGCAGTATTCTTGAGCTAAAATCGAGTCGTGCAACATATAAATCAATTAGAACTAAATCTGAATAACAAAGGAAGGCACTTACATATCTGACCTGCACAGTGCAAATACTTGATTACGAAACTACGAACGGTTAAACTAAACTTGTCTTGCTTCTTCAAGAATTGACGCTTACTGCACTTTGGCCAAGACAGCATGAACTTCAGTATGTACAGTACCATGAATCTTAGCGGCAAGGCTGGTGAAGATAGCGCAAACTAATGAGCTAAAAATGGACAATTTTAACAGTATGGCGTTGCCCAGTATAGGTCCTAAATGGCTAATATGGTGCTAGCCTGCGTAGGTGGCGGTTTGGCTTGGAGCGCGCGAGCGAGCGGCGAAGCCGCGAGGAAAAACGGCCTGATCCACCCCCGCTGCCCCCAAATCCACATTAATTTGACAGCCTTTTGACAGTTTTTGACGATCCAATTAATCCAACCAATCAAAGCCCTCCACCCCATTCTCCTCTAGCTCGCGCGCGGTCGCTCGCTCAAACCCTAACAGAAAACGACAGCTACGCAAGCTAATATGGCGCTTGCTTATGTGCGCTAGCTTGCTGTAAATGCTTTTCATGCTAAACGCTTCAATGCGTTAGTGAAACTGGTGCTCCTGGCCTAGTCCACCTGTTACAAGCATTATTATTATTACTATTATTATTACTATTATTATTATTATTATTATTATTATTATTATTAAACCGGACGAATGAGCCAATAGGAGACATCTGTATTAGGAATAATGAACCAAGACTGGTGAAAAATCCAATTAAGAAGAAATTTTGCTTAAGGTGGCTCCAAACAGTTCCCAGCACTTTCCTAGACGTAGATTTTGATGGGTCAATAATGCCACTCTTTATCAAATGATGTTACAATCATGGTATCAAAAAACTGCCCAATCATTGGTGAATACGTTGGTATTATGTTCGTGACACTATAGATTACCATAGCAACAACCTGACCTGCTAAAAACACCCTTATTTCAGCTTTAAGCGCTTATATTTCAAAAACGGCACAGTGAAATTTTTTTATATTATAGAATTTTGATAAGCAGGATGAGATGCAACTTTTGGCAAAGTTTGAATAAATTCTGTACATGGGGTTCAGAGCCACCTTAAATTTTCGAAAATTTAAGGTGGCTCTGAACTCCATGTACAGAATTTATTCAAACGTTGCGAAAAGTTGCATCTCATCCTGCTTATCAAAATTCTATAATAAGAAAAAATTTCACCATGCCGTTTTTGAAATATAAGCGCTTAAAGCTGAAATTAAGGGTGTTTTTAGCAGGTCAGAGTGTTGCTACGGTAACCTATGGTGTCACAAAAATAATGCCAACGTATTCACAAATGACTGGGCAGTTTTTTGATACCATGATTATAGCATCAACTGATAAAGAGTGGTAATAATGACCCATCAAAATCTACGTCTTGGAAAATGCTGGAAACTGTTTTGAGCCACCTTAAATTAAAAGAGAAAGGTTCTGAAGGAGGGATTTCAATCCCATTTCCCAGCCTTTCTTTAGAACAAATCCCAGTCTCAGTGTTGAAATTGAAAAAGAAATCCCGGCGAGGGCTTTCACTGTTAAGTAGAGTTCCAAAAGGTAATTCAGTGTTCCATTGCTCTTCTTGGATCTAGTTTTGCACAGTAATAGGTCACTTTAAAAACTTCTTATTTTCGTAAAAGTTTGCATGGTGTGTTGCACGGAGTACAGTTCTTTGGTTTGTTTTGGATTGTTTCTCCTTCAAACCTCCTTCCATACTTTTTTTTAGCTACTGAACTCAAAAAATGACCAAGTACTACGATCTTTATAATGGCAGACATCTTTCCCATTCTCATTTTTGTGACTTTTACTCCCACTCCCAGTGGCCCAAATCTCATTTTCCCAAGAAACAGCCAAATCCCAGTTCTCATTTTACCCCTTTAGGACCCTCTAAAGAGCTTGGGCTTCGTGATAGATTTTGCTGTGACAGAATTTCCATCCTTTGCTGGAAACAATAACGCGCTCGTGGGGAGCAGTACATTTCTTAGCATTTTGTGATCAACGCACATGTAAAAGATGTTCGTGCATTCAATTCCAGATCGAATTAGTTGGAAATGTTGGTTTTTGAAGAGAGAGGAAAACCGGAGTACCCGGAGAAAAACTTCTCGGAGCAGAGAAGAGAACCAACAACAAACTCAACCCACATATGTCGCCAAGGCGGGAATCTAACCCGGGCAACATTGGTGGGAAGCGAGTGCTCTTACCACTGTGTCATCCCTGCTCCCCCGCTCCATCTCTGAAACGTCCTTAAACGTTTCCTCGTGCGCTAACACTTAGCAGTTGCGCCCTCCGCTCTCCAACTGTGGCTTATGGGAAGAGGGGAGGAGTGGGGAAGGAATGTTTACCTATATAAGCGATAGAGGTATGTGCCTTTCCAAAGGGTACGGTTTTTGAGCCGTTTTGGTCTGAATCGGGTATAGATTTTGGCCATATATGATGGTCTGAAATCGGGTCAGTGGTTTTCAAGGGAGTCATAGCATTTTTCGTGGTAGTTGTAACACTAAGAGGCGTATACCATCAACCGCGCACACGATTTCTGGACCTCTGGTGGTGTTGCACGCGGTGCACGGCTACTGAAAAATGGCTCTGCACGTGCGAGATCTCGTCGAGTTCTGCCATACGCTGCAGACCGGGAGATTCGGTATCCAAGAGACTCCGGGATAATCCGGGAGAGTTGGCTTATGTTCTAAAAAAAGGAAGGCCGGAGACACAAGATCGAAGCATTCGGCGTTCGAAGGCCAATAAATTCCCAAGAAAGCGGAGTATTCGTTTCGAATAACAAGCAATAGTCGCGTAGATAATTTTGTCTCTTTCTTGGTGAACTTCCCCGAAAATTCGACCCACAGAGCCTGAGAATCGGCCTCTTGACTGTTTCTGCTGCCAATTCATGATGCTGCGCTTGTAGATCAAAAGGGCGCTTACGCGGGGGAAAATGGTCATTTTGTCCATATGCAAATCACTGCGCTGGGGGAGTGCGGTGCATTGGATTTGACCGGAAATCGCAAACGAGCTTCTGTCAGAGTCTAGCTGGCGTGCTCTTCTCGAAATCCCCGGATCTTTTTGGGCCTATTTCAGGTGCCATAATTTACTACGTATATCCAAAAATATATAAAACAAAAACACAGACGTTTCCATGCATGAAAGTTTGCAACACATTTTCCCTTTTGCATCTTGAAATCATAGTAAAAGACCAACTTTTTAGAATAAGTTAGAAATGGCTTTTCGGTCCCGAAAAGCCTTCGGGACTTTCGAGAAACGGGCCCCTGTCTCAGTTCCCCCGCAGCCGTTTTCAGTGTCGTCACGCAACACTCCTCCCCACGAGGAAAGCGGCTAGCGCTTGCTTCCATCTCTCAAACTGACTTCGAAGATATACCGCTGGGCAGTTACAAGATGGTTTGGTATGGGTGCTCACTCCACCGTGGGCTCAAAATGTCAGTTTGAGAGATGGAAATAAGTGCCGGCCGAGGGAAGCATAGCATGACGACGCTAAAAGTGACCGAAGGCCGAGAAGGTTTTCAACGGCTTTCGTTGTCTTTGGCAAGTTCGCTCGGACTGTCTCCGCACTATCGGTAAAGAGTGTGTGTGTCTTCAGTGTGACTTTACAGTGTTTTTGCCATGTTTCTGTGAACAGCGTCGCAAAAATTTCCGTCGGTACAAGGCCACATGTTGTCGAAAGTGGTCAGACAAGACGAGGATTGTCCTCCAAAGAAAAAACTTAAATCACTTGATTTCACGACCGAGTGGAAGCTGTGGTAAGTTTTAACCTTAGTTTTAAAAAAGTGGTTGATTTAATCCTTGGAAAACTGATGTCCATAAACTGTATTTTATAAAGGTTAGTGATGAACGGAGCTGTATTTAAGCTCGTAATGTAATGTAAGCGCATAATTTTCAGGCTAATGGTAAATTATGAGTTTGAAGACGCTGCCATAACGCCAATACAAGATATCCTCCACTTAGCAGAACAGTATAAGGAGAAAATTCCGGGACAAGCCTTAACTTCCATTTCCTTGGGCATCATTATACATGATGTGTGGAGCGGAGCCGTGCGAAGAATGAAGAGAGGTCCTCGTAAGAAACGGCAAAACGTTTACTTGAATCTAAAGAGATCCGAGACGGCTTTTACAATTTCCCACGAAAACAATGATGTTGCTTGCCGCCCATTATCAGACGAACTGGCTGGCCTTGCAGTTCCAGATGAGTGGAAAATTCTTTATGACAAGCCAAATTGTGCATGTTTTGTTCGTCCGGAGAAATGGGAATTCAATAACGTAAGAGCGACAACAGAAATGGTCGTGACCAAATCAGCCGCGAGCCCTGCTAGTATTTTCATTAAAGTTAAGGCACATGGGTGCGAGAAGGACTTGAGCAATATCTTCTGTCTTGTCCCATTATCCAGCAAGAAACGCGTTATTTTAGCGCTGGATTTTATCGACAAATCATCTTTGTGCACTGGAATTTCCCTACCCCAAGGAGAGAGCATTCAAGTCTCTGTCCCTCACATAACTGGGCCATTCAAAGACTTGGTAAATGAAGGCCAAGAGTACGTAAAGACCTTTTCTTCTAAGTGCAAAATGTTCTCAGCTCCCGGGTCTCTCTGCGCAGAGTGTACCAAACTCTTGAGAGTAAACAAGTATAAAGAAAAGAGACGGAAAGAGAAGCTAGCAAGAGAAAGCTCTCCTGATCATGATGAAGTAAAAAAGAGCGCAGAGCCGAGGAAGCGAGTGTTGCAGCCACAGAGGAAACAGAAGGAGGGGGCAGACAGTGTACCTTTCACGGTTAGTAACATTTTACACTTAATGTATGGTCACGAGGGAAACAGTCCTGATCTTTCCCAAGACAAAGAAAACTAACAAAACTAACTAGTTTCCCGAGGGAACATACATTAAGTGCTTTGTTATATATGTATATTTAGACTTTCCCGTAAACAATCATAATTATAACAAAAACAGTCATATAGACAAAGACAGCACGACTTCTTTATTCACAATCGTCAATCCTGCTGAATGAATAAGCATGTGAGCATGTGCTGAAGATCACGCCATTTTTAATTTAGTCATGCACTGATGACGTGCTGTTGTATTCGGTGCACAGGCAATAACTGCGCAATTGTATCCTGGTTGGGATACATATGAATTATTTTGTTCAGCGGCACATGACCAAGAATCAACCAATCACAGTGCTTGTTTTGTTGAGTGAAAGTCTAGGTATATAACAATAATAATTATTAACACTTAATGACTGGTCCCGAGTGGAACAGTGAATTTTGTTTCCTGAGAATCTCAGAGGGGAACACTGAGGTTCGAGGGAAACAAAATTCACTGTTCCCCATGGGACCAGTCATTAAGTGATTTGTTATATAGCAAAACAAATGGATCAGCAACAGCAGTCAACATTTCATGGGTATCAGTGAACTGTTTGCTGTTTGACATCATAGATTTTGCAATGTTGCCTGCTCATGGCACTTGGCTGACTGTTCAAAGAATTACATTGAGTGTCCTACAGCTGTTGGTGACTGCGATTTTATGATACTGAACATAGCAAAATTGAAGGAATGGACAAGTTACAAAGCTTATAATTTGCATAAATTCAAACCACAGCCACTCTCTCATTATCAGTAAGAATAAATTTTACATTACTTGGAGTCCACAGCAGCAGCTAAATTGGAAAAATATTTGAGTGTTGGTCTGTCAAATGTTGGGAAGTAACATTTTATTTCTCTCAAATTCTCTGTTAAAATATACATGTAATAAACACTGGTACGCATAGCTTTAAAATAAGCTGAACTTTAACTGTAATAAAACTAGCCCAAGGGTGTTTGGCTATTGCTGCTTCCATTGAAAAGCAATGAAAGTTGAAGTGTCCCTTAATGCATATACCAATTTCAGTGCACTGTTTTTAAAGGCTACCGCACACTAGCCGATTTTTTGTCGGCCAACAAAAAATCTTCACTTGTCGGCTAGTGTGCGGTGAATTCAGACAAGTCTGCGACAAGATCGGGGCTTGTCGGGCGATATCTGACAGTGCTAGATCTCAAAACGTCTTGTCGGGCCTTGTCGGCTAGTGTGCGGTGGGCCAAGATAATTTGTCGGGGCTCACGCGTACCTAAACCAATGAGGAATTGTCTTGAGAGTCACGTGAATAAGCTTCTTTTCCAACATGGCAGAGATCGACTCGACCCCAAGACTAAACGCGGTTAGTCGGGACAAAAAATCGGCTAGTGTGCGGCAAGCTGACGTCTCGACAAATTTTAGCCCGATTTAACCCCGACAAAAAAATCTTCACCTCTGCGACGAAAAATCGGCTAGTGTGCGGTAGCCTTAAGCTACAGTTATTACCGGTGATCAATAAGTTTTAAATAATGTCAAAAGTTTGCGATGAATACTATGAACCAATCAACCTTGTGATAAGTAGGGTGCCCAAAAGTAGAATATTGCTCATAAATAGTGTTTGTTAACGTGTTATTTTTTTTATTATAAATAATAGAATACCAAACTCTGCTTACAATACCAACTTACGATACTAACCTAATTTACAAAAAAAAAAAGAAAAGATCACTTACAATTTACAGTTACTGTATTTACTCGTGTATGAGTCGACCTCTTGTATAAGTCGAGACCCCATTTTTAAGGTCAAAAATTGGATTTCTCATCATGT
>OX419337.1:6554573-6574573 GCA_948470475.1 Galaxea fascicularis | reverse complement strand
AATAGAGAAAGAGAAGTATTGTAACCAATAATTTTTACCATTCGAGCTGAATTTTACCAATTCTTGACTTGGGCACTGATGCCAATCTCAATTCCGTTACAAAGCCAGTAGGAAAATGTGGACCTGCAACGCTTATTTACGATAAATTGAATGATATTTTTCATCAATTTATCGAAGGAAATAGCTTCACAAACACAAACAAGGTGATAAAACGTAATCACGAGCTAGAACGCTTTACAAGAAAAACCGACTTTATTCTTGTTGTCTTTCCTCATAAAAATGAACTCAATAGAAAAACAAAACAACGTAAATTTTTTCGAGGCCAGGTCTGAAACCGGGTGTCGAAAATTGAATGTTTTGGTCTGAAATAGGATCAGGATTTGGAGAACCGGCGGCACACCCCTACCAAGGATTCCGAGGAGTAACCCCCTTTCCCCGCTTCCGGGATCTCATATATTCTTAACCGCGGTCATTAAGTGTCATGGGTGCCAGTCTCATATCAAAGTGGTGTCACTCAAGTAAATTCAAACTCCAGCATCTTCCTAGACTGCGAGCAGTCTCTCTTTTGCTCTTAAATCTGTGGAACGAACGCGATATACAAGCGGGGAATCCGCGAGCCGGTAGTTTCTTGGGGGGTGTTACGAGTGTCAGGCGCCCTCGAAACTACCGGACGCTTTTCCAGAAGTTGAAGTAGAGATCACTTGGAGAACATTCGGAAAGGTTTCCGCAAAGCTCCCTACATTGACTAAACATGCATCACTGTCATACTAACCTGGCCTGTTCCATGAACGAGAGGAGTTTGAGTCACAAAATGAGTACCGGTACATAATTAATGCGTGGAGCTGTGCGGAAACCTCACCGAACATTCCCCAAAAGAAAACTGAGCAATTGGGAATTAGAACCCGCCATCTCTCAGGAAGACGAATACGCCATTTCCGAATTACCTCAGGCCTCTTTTTCAAATCGAGTCTACGGTGCTCACCTTTCATATGCACGATTTCATTCCCATGAAAATGAGATTAATTTGCGTGTGAATGAAAATTGATTTCCATATGAAAGGATGAGCACCTAGACTCTCTTTGAAAAAGAGGCCCGAGGTAATTCGGAAATGGCCTATTGTTGGACACTTGTGACCAACTGGGTTCTGTTTTAGCTGTACATTAACAATTTGTTAGACGGTTTTATTGCTTGAACGGCTTGTTTTTAGGGGATGTAATCGGCCCGTAATCGGCCCGCGAGACGTTCCTCACACAGCTGTTTATCAAATACCTGTGCTTGTTTTAAAGAGAAAAAAAAAAACCACGACGTTTCGGCGTCAAGAAGAAAATGCACGTCAACATTTGACTGTGTCTTGTTGTGTGGCTTACACGAAGTGTATAGCCACATTATGCTGAGACCAAATTTATTGGCATGTACTAAAACCAGGAACACCGGAACACCCCGGAACACCGGAACAGCCGAAAAATCCCGAAACACCGAATTTGACGGTGTTGTTTTGTTTTCCCATAACGGACACTGTCAAAAATTAAAGGAAAAAAAAAGAGCCTAGAGCTCGTTATAAAGTGTACGTGTATGAGATCGAATTAGAATTTAGAAGTGTTGGTTTTTGTGGAGGGAGGAAAAGCGGAGAACCCGGAGAAAAACAAACAAACTCTACCTAGATATGACGGCGGGTCAGGGGAACGAACCTGGGTCACATTGGTGGGAGACGAGTGCCATTCCACCATTCCAGCTCCCTCTATGTGATCATGGTCTTGAGAAACTTTCAATTAGTCGCGTGAATATGAATATATTTTTTTTCCCTGAGAATATCACGCGGTCGGTGATGGGTAAACAAAGACCAAGCGAAAAAGGTCGATGACTTGTAACCGGCCAGTACATAACTTTAATTATCAACTTTTACTATAACTACTTTAATTCTTTATTAACTTATTTCTTCCTTTTATTTTTTATTTCTTCGTTCTTTCTTTCTGTCTTTTTTTCACTTTTTTTAAAATATTTTTAGAGCATGCTTCTAAGCTCTTTCGTGTTACATGGGTTAACAAAATACATTGACATTTTAATTTTTTACCGTGGTCTGTAATGGGAAAACAAAACAACACCGTCAAATTCGGTGTTTCGGGATTTTTCGGCTGTTCCGGGCTGTTCCGGTGTTCCGGTGTTCCGGTGTTCCTGGTTTTAGTACATGCCAAATCTATTTCTACCTGGATTTTTGAAAACAGGGTCGCAGGAAAGTTATACTAAGCCTTGTTTTTTTTAGTACTGAGGTGTGTTTCCCCCTTCTATTCTTCTTCGTCTTTGCTTGTGCTGGGGGGAGCGACGATGGCAATTAGCTGATTAGTAAGAGAAAGTTAACATTGAAAGTTAAAATAAACTTTTCCCCCCCTACCCTCCCCCTCCTCCCTTTTAATACTCTTTATTTGGTCCCACTCTCTCTCTTTCTTAAGAAAATTTGCATGAATTTGAAATCTTAGCGTAGGCTTAGTTTCAAACGGAGTCAGTATATTTAGCTTTCCTGTTCACTTCCTAGAGCAAAGTTTTCCTTAGAGCATCATGAAGCTCAGTGAGGGAAAAATTCTAGCGAGATGCAGTATCTGCCTCGTCTAATAACCTTCGTGCGTATTTATGTTGTCGGGGCTATGAAGTCGACTGTTAGGCGCAGTGAAGGTTATTGTAGAGCTTTGCTTTCGGAGGTAAGGAGTCTTTAGCCTCAAAACGTAGGTGTCAGGGTTGATTTGTAAGCGCACATGGTGAAATTGGACTTGACTTTTGACCAGGCTAAAGAGTCTGAAATTTAGCAAGAAACAAGGGCTTGACGGAAGTTCGCTTGAAATCGTTTTTCAACATCCGGGACTTCAAGTAACTATCAGGCGAGGACAAGATTTGCCTCTATTTCTGCGCGAAAACCGTAAGTTTTTCCAGTTTCCCGACTTGTTACCACCCTTGCGGCTTTAGCGATGCTATGCTAGTGATCTGATAAGTGATGTGATAATTTGAAGTGTCATAATGTGTGATTTCCGGCCTCAAATCTAGTCGTAACATTTGCCACATGTTTACGTAGATGTAATTTACCAAGAGCTTGCTGTTATTTGAGTTAGCCACCAGGGAATTCGGTTTAAAACGTTGCTTGATTTCGTGGAAATCGATGCCTCTTTCCGACGGCAACTTTGCTCTTGGCAAGGTCGACGTTTCAAAGCAAGATTTGGGCAAAACTGACACTACTGCCCACACGATAGTTCAGGTCAGAGGTTACGTCGATTTCATGTCTAGTGATACAGCAAATAGCCATGTTCTTTTTTTTTCCTTTCGTCGACACTGTAATCTGGTAATAAGCAAAAAGTTAAGCGTCCTTGTGGAACAACGGAGGTAATAGCAAAGGAAGTTCTAAAAAGCCTCGAATTTTCGTCGACCTGGTTTTCATAAGGTCAGGTATATTTATTTATTTATTTATTTGTCCACGAGAGTCGAGCGCCTGTCACGTGGTCTGGTAAGCCACACATGTACGCATTGCGGACCTATTGAAATGTTGCTAATTAAAGAACCACCGCCCTACCAACCGTTTCTCAATGTACAGTAAGGGCGCTTACCATCCATCCGGTGGAAATTTTATGTGTAAATATTTAATGCTGCAGCTTGTCCAAACGCAAAATGGATTAATCACAAAATGTACTAGTATCAATTGGAAAGCTCAAAAACAGCAGAAAAATGCATTGATTAAGCCGATGGCCCATAATTTCTAAAACGTTCCAAACGGAATGGTATGTACCGTTTGAATTTCCAACCAGAATTTCCGGTGTTTCCGTGTAAATGCTAAGGACCCTAGGACTCCTTGGGGGTGAAGTTGTATAAACAGCATTTATAGATCGTTTTCACTCACGTGACCAGCGGTCATAATTGTTTTAATGAAACAAAAGATAGTGTTCGCATAAAAATAGAGTTCAATTCCTAGAGGGCTACAAGAATGTGGTTTTATCAACGGAGTTGATAATAGGGACCTTTAGATTTGGGTACGAGATCGAGTACGGGTACGACTTTTCAAATCCTGTTCGTGTGCTTTAGATGATCACTAGTGACACAAATCTTGTTTCTACAATCTCAAGATCTACTGGTAAGTAATAAGGAAGAGTGAGGGTTCAGGGGAGGTGACTGGTTTGAAATTAGAAATTCGTACTCGATCTCGTACTCGTACTCTTACTCAAATCTAAAGGTCCCTAATGTAAATTGGCCACCGTACAGGGATTCTAAAAACTGACGTTTCGAGCGTTAGCCCTTCGTCAGAGCGAATCGAGGAATTATGGGTCGTGTGTGGTTTACATAATAGAGGAGGTGGAGCTACGCTATTGGTGGTAACATGGCCACGTGAAAATAGGAATACATTAATTGAATGAAAAGCGTTCGTTAATACCGTGGGGATTAAGGGTGCCGATTTGGAAGACGAAATTTTGTTCCAAATTCCTGCGGCTTTTCGTGGTGCCTTGATGAAGGCCGCAGATTGGTATGCGTTGTTTGGAGTGGTTTGGGAGATTGAAATGACGAGCGACTGTGCGTGGCAGCCTGCACCATTTGCAAAACCTCACAAGATTGGTTGAAAAAACAACAGACAAACAGTCGAACCTAGCATAGCCCTAAAACAATAGAGCTGCAGCCTGTTTTACACTCACACAGGTTTTCAAAAAGATTTTCGTGTCACAACCATATTTGGTTAGTCACGTGGCCAAAACAGAAAAAAGCCTAAAACTCGAGAAGCGTACACTTCTGGATATCTTTAATGGTGCCAATTGTTAACGACCACCAAGGTGCAAAACTCTACCTATCAATTGTTTGAAATTCGCGTTACTGTGAGATTTATGACGTCATAAGCACGCAAATTCATACCATTTCGTCATTATCATTGCAGTTATGTACGTTGATAACAATTGTTTACGTACGCTTGTAAAGAAGGCTGGGATAACAAAACAAATCGGAACTATACATAATTTTCTCCGTGTTTTAGGGATTTTTCTCTCCAATACGCGGTTGGGGCCTGGGGCAAGTTGCGCATGCGCAATAACAATTTATAAATTTCACAAGTTAACCTTTGCACGTTTCACCAATATGGGGGCAAAAACACCGAAAAACAGCGTTTTACAAATACAATCCGTAAAAATCCTTGGCAACAACGCTAAATCCGTAGTTAAGTTAGTCCCCCTTTTATTATCCAGAGCAGTGTACCAACACTCAAATAAGAGGCCGCTTCGGAGTAAAGGTCTTGAATTCTTTGGTAGCCATGAGTCGGCCGCTCGCAATACCGTTTCTGGGATGGACAAGCATAGAAAAACACTTTGCGTCAACACACACCAAAAAGATGCTTGTAATTGAACGCCTTTTTCCACAGACATCTGGCAGTTGCTGTGGCTAAAAGTTAATATTCTTTGGTAGAAACAGACAAAACACGTCGCAAGACAACGATATAATTAGATTGATAGTGGACGACATGGACGAATGAGCACAAATTACGAACTCTAGACAGTAGAATGGTGAAGCAAGTCTCGAGGTACCACGAGTAACATTATTTTGCTTGGAATAATAAGTGACAGTAAGTATTATAGCATTAAGCAATTTTTTTTAGTAAGGGTCGAAACGGTGTCCGAGAAAAGACAATAATGAACATTGGAAATTTTACGGAGAAGTGTAGCACCATGTTAGAAACGTCATGTTCAGTACGTGTCTAGCACGGTTATGGAGTTACGTGGTTGCGTGAGGGTAGCTTGCCAGAGGCAAAATGTTCGAATAAATTACAAACTACTTTTCCCCCATAAATTATGAGAAAGGCCACCCTTATATGTTAGAAACAGAGAAAAAAATCCTTGCGCTTGACCTCCGGCGGCCAAAATGTTTTGTTAGAAACGATCGAGTGCAAGGACCATTAAGTTTCTTTTTCTTGTAGGTCTAATCGGTAAGTCTTAGGCCACATTTAGCACCATTGAAACATCAAGAACTGGAAGTTCCAAAGGCAACAGTTTACTGACACTTTTATTTCTAACAGTGGATAGGTGTCAGTCAAATAGCGTAAAATCGTAAGTCTCAAATCTCCCTTAACAAAACAAAGATAGGGCGGTATATATGCAGCGCGATCAAAGCAACTTTAATATGCGTGTCGCATGAGACACGTTTAAATGACACCTTTAGTCATGACTTTAACCAAACATTCTTTAAGTGTCTACTGCATTGTATATTACTACGAGTTACCAATGACTTTTTCAGTTCCCTTTAGTCTGTAGAAAAACAAGCAAAGAAAACTAGCGAGTGGCAACGGGTCGTTAACAGGCTTCGCAAAAACTAGGGGTGAGACACCCTACCTGTACGAAAACTAAAAAGAAATATAAAAGAATTGATCTATACACGGAGATGGCACAGAAGAGGGCTTGCCTAGTTAAATAAAAACATCTGGATTGACTGTAATCTTGGCTGTATCAGTTTGTTTTATAGAGTCTGTTGACCTGTTTGTGATGAAATGTGTACAATAATGACATAACAGCAGACAAAGATCAAATAAAGCTCTTTCCCTTTTGGTTTTTATATTTCTCTGGACGTTTTGAAACTTAGGAGACACAAGAGTTCTTGATTCGCAATTTGCAAATATTCAACACGGATAGAAAAGTATACAGAAATTTTCGAGATTCTCCAACCATGCATATCAGCAACATTTCCTTATACCTTCTCGAGGTTATACGTATCCATAAAATGTTCCTAAATTTCCATGTACCGTGACGCGACACAAATGAAACGTTCCTGGAAATTTCCACACATCATTTTGAGGCGGAGGTGGAAAGATACAAGGAAATTGCTTTTTTGTAAAACTCGTGACATCTAATACACCTAACGGTAATCATAAGCTTAGAGCCTCGTGATTTTTCGCTTTTCGCAGCATGCTATCAGGAAACGCTCAATCTAGTCTGGACTTAGATCGGCTGTGCGACCTGACGAACCCTGAACACAGGAGCAAAGTTCTTGAGGAGGTCGAAAATCTTCTCAAGGACAAATACCACATTGCACATGGGCATCAACCACTCAGCACTTACGATCCAAGAGACTCCAATATGGATGCCTGTTGTATGAATTATAACAATGGATCAACAACTATCCCTTGTCCAGATAACAAGTGTCCTCCTGAAACTCCTTCGTCTTCACCTGGTACGATGTTCTACCAACCTAAGCAAGACCACGCCTTGGTACCGTTTGGCTGTCTCCCACCTAAGACGTACCTCTACGAGAAAGCAAAAACCTACGTCCCAGACGATCTGGATTGAAGGGACGCCATCAGCAGCCCCACGGGAGAAGGGATGGCGATCAATCCTCCTCCACCTACAGTCCCCGGAGCTCGTGTAGTCGTGGACGCTTCATGGTACGACATCCCTTCAGTATGAAGGTAGTAGGAAAACCTGGCAGCCAGACGAAATTAGATCTGTCTTCGTTCAACTAACTACTGCTAACCAGGAAGTTGCCGGGGACATATCCAACGCTTTTGTAGCATCCGGCATCCCCGTTGAAGCCACGAACATTGACAGCATTCCCAATCAGTCAGCGTTTCATCTGGAAGGGAATTCATCCGTCCGCGACAGCTTTTGTACTGTCTACAGAGTTGTCTTACCAGTGTCATTTGTGTCGGGGTCAGAAAACTCTCCGCCAACATTTAGTGACGACATTGACAAAATGCCTGGCATATGAAAACAAGAACATTCTCGTTCGATACTTATCACCGGTAGCTCATGTGGCAAAGAATGGTTTCCCGCTGCCATGATCGCTGACAGGTTGGTGGGAAAGCACGAGAAAGATATGGTTGGTAGCGAGACCTTTCAAGCTTTGCTGTCGGCTGTCAAATCCCGCTATGGCAAGCCTCAGTGTGTCTCCGAACGCAGTACCTTACATTTTTAACGTGCCAAAATGTCTACAAGGATGCTATGGAGGTGGCGATAATGAAGACACGGTGTATATGAACGCTGACAGGCTGGTTTCGCTTGGTGAAGTAGGCAGTTTTGCAGTGGCGTGTGGCGCCAATCATGTCCTTTTGGAGTACGCAGTTTACACTAGCGTCGGTATTTTCAACACATGTGGGGTGGCTGTGGGCCTGGCCACCGTCGACGTGAAACTAAACAGCTCAGTGCGCTTCGCTCATGATCTGCCTCACGTTGACAAATTCTATTGCATCGAAATTCGGTCCGACTGTGGTGATGATCCCTTCTGTGCCGAACCCTTGTTTGGTACCAGAACGGTACTGGTACAGTACTGAATGAATCTCGACCCTCATACGAAGACCGGTCCTGCTACGGATGAGCTCATCTGGCCTGTCATCTTGGGATATGAGGGAAACAGTAGTTCGAAAGATGTCTCCTAAGATTTGGCTCTTCGAGTTAAGTAAGGTGCTAAAAAAAAATTAAAGGTTTAAAACGGAATGATACATAACATGTAACAAGACATTCCATTAATAGAGACAAAGTTCAAGCATCCACCCATGTTTTGTTTTATTTCATTTTATAAAGGTTTTCGACTCCAAGGGAATTTTCGAGGGATGGGTTCGGTTGGTCCCGTGATACGAGAACCGAGAGCCACTCTCACGGCAAGTTTTGCTATAAGTTTGTTCCAAATGTGAGCAAGTACTTTTTTTGTTATACGAACAGCCCTTTTACCAGGAGGGGCTACAGTTTCAGCTTTTCCTTGGAAGAAAAGGGTACTACTCTCCATTTGCAGCAATTCCAGGTCGCAATCACAAAACTTGAAAGAAGTAAAGTGGAAATATGTAGCCTTAGATAACCGCAACTAGTTTCAATGCGTTCAATAATATTAAGCGTGTATTAAGCGGGACACCCTCGAGACCCTTGCTAGGGTCCGCTTAAAACAAGTTTCGTTATTTAGTATTCGTCAATATTAAAAGGCCTTGAAAGGGTCAAATACCATTCCCGTGAACGTGCGATAACTTGGAACATCGCGGTATTTCTATAAAAAGTGGCAGGTATATGTGATCATTTGCCTTATAAGATGTAAAGCGATTTGAGTGTACAGTAACAGTATCTATATTAATCAACTGGAATTACGTAAAGGTTCACGCAGTCATCTGTAGGTACAAAAATTTCCTGTTTGCCACAGAAATGTTTTCTCCGGGAGCCAACAAATTAGGCTGCCGACTTCCTGTTAAAGTGTCTGCAAAGATGTCACACCCCTTTTGTTGGCAAAGTTAAATGACCGATCCTGCATAAAAACGTATGCATCCTTTTTGCAGTCTCCGTTGAATATAGGTTTTAAACAATAGAAATGACCATAAAAGTCAAATTTAAGGTGTCCGCGTCCGCTCAATAGAGGTGTCCGTTGAATACAGATATTTTTTACAGTAAATATGGGGGAAAACAAAACGGGATTTGTGCTGCTGTCCGCTTAGTCCAGGTTTGGTTGTATAAGTACTTGTAAAGTAAAAACTTTTGAAGGTTTCCTTGTTGCAAATTCATCTATTACGCCCGAGTGCTCCTCCGTTGCTATGTAACTGGATCATTTTATGCCGCCGAGAATCTTGAAACGAATTGAGGTTAAGAATAAAAGTTAACAAATACAGATGTTTCGAGGTCGCGCTGAGAATAATGTCAGGGTGACATGGAAACGCCGTAAATTTTTGCCGACATTAATTATTTGCAGTCAGCAGTCATTTAAGGAGGCTCGCAGCAATTCTTTTGGTTTGATTCTTGTGCTCCTAATCTTTCGTTTATTGGGGATTTTAGGTTATGTCATTCCATACTTCATACCCTATGACGTTGCAAAGGAAAGAAATGTGCCAAAATTCAATTCTCAATATTGAGTTGACAAACATGTGTGATCACAGAAAACATAATACACAGTATAATTTCATACGAAGCCTCAAACTTTACAACTATCTGGTACAGCATTTTGTAATTTGTAATTTGTTTACCCACGGAACACCAAAGACTTAAGAGCACAAGACAACTCGTTCAAACATGTCCGTGCATTCCAGATCGAATTGGAATTTGTAAATGTTGGTTTCTAAGGAGAGGGGAAAACCGGAGTATCCGAAGGAAAACCTCTCCGAGCAGAGAAGAGAACCAACAAACTCAACCCACATATGACGCCAAGGCCGGGAATCGAACCCGGCTGACATTGGTGGGAAGCGAGTGCTCTCACCACTGCGCCATCCCTGCTCCCCCATATTATTCAGCATAATAAACAGCACCACATAAAAATACTGCTCAGTAGTTTTTAATTAAATAGTGACACTTGAGTATTCACCACAGACTCAATAGTTATAGAATTGACTGGTGTAACAAAATCAGGCCGGAGGTATAGAAAAGTACTACTCGTGGATAGCTGCAATGCCAATGATCACACACTACAATTTCATATTACAAATGTTCTTGGTTCTTGGTAAGCTCCACTAAAAGTTCTTCTTTCTCCCGCAGGTAGAGCCTACCGTTCGAAAGTAACCTCAGCTATTCAGTTCCATTTGCTGAACACTCATACAGCGGGCTTTCCATCGACAGCTTAAAAAGCAAATGAAACAAAGTGTTCATTTAGACATTCGTCGGAAAAACCAGTTTTGTTTGGGGCTTTGAGGAGGTGGGGGGTTCCGTCCCAAAGTTCTCTGTAATTGGGTACCAGAACTCAATAGGTTGTGTGCACTTGGTCACCGCGGCCATTTTGGAGGAGGAAAACAAAGGAACGGTGGCCATGTTGGAGGAGTAAAGCACTCTCCTGGGAATTGAACTCTATCTTTCCTTTGTTTCGATAAACCAATATGGCCGCTTGTCACGGGAGCGAACACCCACCATCGCGTGCGTCTCTTTCTTTTCCAGCGAGAAGCAAAAGCAAAACTACAATCGTGCAATCAGACTTACTCGAGATAATTCCTTCGCGTGTAAGACGCATTACATAAATTTTGCTTCAAATTCAGATGTGATGATCACCTTGCAGCAAGGATGGAAGATGACCAAGGTCCGTTTAAGCAAATCAAGGTCTCCTAAGCTCTTGCCACTCGTAGTAAGATCATATGGCCATTGGCTTCGATAACCAACTGGGGCATTAAAACACATTGTCAAAGAACTCTCGAAACTTATATTTCGTCTCAGGACTAAACAACTTTAAAATGCACGATCATTACATTTTTATGTCCAGGTAACTTGCCATCCATTTGCTGTATTGAGAATAGCGTGGTGAGAACTTCAGATGGCTTAACATGGCTTCATCGTATAAAAATGATGCGAACCTCTTACCTCATGGTTTTCTTTGTCTGTGTTCTGCATATTATCTATCTCGTCCAACTCCAGATCATCCATCACAACAAGTGGAATTGAGTGACTCCGAATCCTGAAACAAGAAGAGTTGAGCTGTTTTCACAATTACATTTAGGTACAGTGTAGTGGGTTTTCACAGAACCATGCCAACGACTTTTATTAATAATTTCAGTGACCTGACCTATGAACAGCAGCGAGGTTGCCGGTGACCTTGTATTGATAGAGACCTCACTGCTTTTATCATGTAAATCATGTTGTTGTAATGCCAACTAGTCTGCAGGCCAGGTAACTCAGCCACAAACGTGACTGTAAAATGGTTTATTACATTCTCACAGAGAAAATATTTGCATGCTTGTGTTTTCGTCACATCACAAATAAGTGTTATACTGATCGTTTAAACCAAAGGATATAGACTTTCTGAACAAGATCAGTGTTTTTTGGCTTCGAAGGCCATTTGTTTGCAATCGAGCATCCACCTTAGACAAAACCCAGCCGAAGCGTTTTCAAAAACATATTTCATTACGTACTTTAAGCAGTAACTAAGGGCGCGTTCCTTTTAGCAAATCCGGATTTGGATTCACACAATCTGATTTCAGTTTCAGCGTTCCATTAACAAAAATCAGAAATAAGATTCGAATCCAAAAAATCCACCCTAAAGAGTGGAGTTTTTGGATTCAACCTCAATCCAGATTTCGATTCTGCGTTCCTTTTTCTCACTTTTGCCTTGATTAGTACTGTTCACACGCAATGTTTCTTGGGAAAAAATTACACGAGGGAATCGATCATATGTTGCTCCAAAATCAAATGCGTTGCTTGTCTGAATACGGTTTTTTGGCTGGAAAGCCTTTCTCCCGTTTCCCTTTTTTGCCGATTTATTCTTCTTTCTTCCTTCATGTGATGAGAAATTCTCGATTACTACCGCACAGTGATGATAGTCGCTTTTCAGATCTCCAAGTCCTATCTTCGCTGCTCTGAAGATTTCGAAGTTCAATTCACCCAGCTTGTTCTTTATCTTATTAACTTTCCATTTTCCAACTCAACAAAGGTCTGTTTTGTTTAAGGATCGAACAAAAAACATTTGCGTTACATCTTTATTTCTGCACCTACTCTAGCGATGGACGCCATGAACATTAAATACGTAAACAACATCCGCCGCAGAACCAAAAAATATACGCCTTTGTACTACCCCCTGAAACTTGCAAACGTTGGGCCAAGACTATGGAGACAAACGCAATACTTACCAGGGGAGGGACATGAGGAGACTTAAATGAATAAATGAATCAGAATCGAGTGAGTGAGTGATCGATGGCCATAAGACCCACACCTAAACCTCATGGCATGACTAAGTGAAAAGATGTCAAAACGTTCTCACTAATGTTAGCCTGCGCAGCAAGCATTTCCGTGGGGTTTCCGCGCAAATTTCGATGTTTTGACCGCGCGAAAATTGGGGCGAGAGCAAAAAAAAGAAACAATGGGGAGGTATTTTTTTTGCTCTCGCCCCACCTTTCGCGCGGCCAAAAATCGAAATTTGCGCGGACACCCCACGGAAACGCTTGTTGCGCAGGCTACACTGATGTCAGTATCAGTGGCCGTTTTTATGCTAGAGACGTTAAAGTCGTCACGACGCATTTAACGTCTGAGGGTCTCCACAGACGAGGTAAGTTATTTTCGATGACTATTTTTAGTCGACAACTTATAATTGAATCGATCACTATTAGAACTTGGAAATGCGTTTCCACACACAAAGAGTTTAATTGCTGATAACCTGTACGTTGTGAGGAAGTCTTGAAACTTGCTTTTAATGCGCATGTGTACACTGGGCAGAAAATGGCGGCAACGGGTGACACTGAACATGCGTCGCTGCGAAATAGACTAAAGTGATCGATGACTTGCTCATAGACGGCTGAAAGTGACTTGTCGATAACAAAACTGTCGTGTTTGTCATCGACCACTAAAGTAGTTTTCCCAGTTTTGAAAACGAAAACTACTTTGTTGTCGACGGCTTTATTTTTCACCATTTGTAGTCGATAACTTGATTCACACACGAGATGTTTTGTCATCGATAACTTTTTGTTAACAACAACTAGAAAGTTATCGATAACAATTTGCCTCGTCTGTGGACGCCCTGAGACATCAAATCCGTCTGGTACAAAAACGGGACGAATAAAAGTAGAAGATCTAACAGAGAAAAACAAACAAGATTTTTCTAAAAAAAAGACTGGGTTTCATTCTTGGAAGACACTGGACGCAGAAATCTATTTCTCGACTTCGTGAAGAAAGACTGAGGCAAACGTTTTTGACGAAAACAATCAATCTAGAATTGCCTTTTTCTCAGTAGCGATAAACGAGGAGCTAGATATGGCCTTAGCACTTGGTTTGTGTGACGTGGTCACCAGGAGAGCAAGGAAGGAACGAAGTGCAGATGAACAAATGTGTCTGGCTTATTTACCATTTTTATACTAGACTTCAGTAGACTTCAGACAACTTGAACGTCTCGGGCAAAAAAGCTACCAATAATCCATGGAGAACAAACAGATGACTAACAACGTAAGAAACGCGAAGGAATTTGAATATGTTACGTTAATTGCCATGTTATTTGCTCGGCGTTTGCTTTTAATCTGTCGTACAATTATTCATGATTTTAGAAGCTGCATCAAATAGTTACTCGAAGCAAGGCCCATCGAGAGAGATTGGCAGCGTCGCGATTTCGTCAACTCACTTTTTGCGTCACGTTTCATTCGCGTTTGACATTTATCACGACAAAAAACAAGAAACAAAAAATTGTCTCGACTCACTTTTTAGTTCGTCTGATGATCAAAAACAGGGAACCAATGATGAAGAGAGCTAGAAGGGTGAGTCCTACAGTCAAAGGAACTATCAAAGTGTCGTTTGACTTCCCTGTGGGGATTCAAATTAAACCGTCATGAACTGTTACAAAACAAGAAACAGCATCAAGCCAGAGAAAGCCAATCTGGCAGCATCTGGAGTCTTTGTTCTCCTTGTCCTGCGATCGAGAAATGAGTTACTCTAGAAAGACTGTCATTCTTGACCTCAAGCTCTTCCCTTTTGCGCATGTCTGACGGCGGGATGAGCTCTGCGCAAATCCCATTCTCGTCCCCAGAGGCCGCGATTCTTTCGGTCACCACCAAGAATAACGACCTCTAGTCAGTTCCGAAATATGCGCAGTCGCAGTAGAAGTCAATTTTTGTAACCGTTGGCAACCACTATTGTTTCAAACGTCCGAGTTTGCGTAGAAGATCCGCAAGTCCGTGATTCACGGACTTCCTGGTTTGGAACCAGCCAGAGGTCGTTATTCTTGGTGTTGACCGAAAGAATCGCGGCCTCTGGGTACGAGAATGGACAACTTCATGAACGCCTCCACCTCTGATTGGTTATGTCGAATTACTTCTGATTGGCCAACTCAGTACGAGCTAAAAGAATAAACTTAAAGCGAGTGGGTTCCTCTTGTGAAGCAAACTTGCTTGGAAAAAAACGTTAAGAAAGCAAACGTGAGTGAAATCTCTAAACAACTCGGTAGTGTTAATTTCACTGCTTTTTCGTTGCTGCTATTCTACACCAAAAGCGACACCATTTTGGTTTGAAACCTCAATCATGCGCCGTGAGACCCAGATAGCTAGAGTTTGGCTACACTTACGTGGAGTTGCCTAGAACTTTTCCTGCTCTCAGACACACGCAAAAGGGAAGAGTTCTGGGGTTCACAACGAGACCTTATCCGTTAGCGGATTTCCGGTTGAACTGCGCATGCTTAGGGTTCAGCGTCATCAGAAGAATTCCGTTTTTCTTCTGGACTTTTCTATTGTTCGAAAAAAAGATCAATAAGAATCGAAAACCCAACGGATCTTTCGTAATTCGAGAGTCGCTCTTTAGTTCAAGCGTGCTCAGTAAGGAATAACTACTCGAGGTGGGTGGTACCTAATCAGGAATGCAAAGGCCTCCTGGAATCTATACTGGTGAATAGCAATTTTTTACGTTCCAATGGCCGTCGCTTGCTGCGACATAGTTATACATCGCGCAAATACGCCAATATAACAATGATTTCCAGAAATGAACCTTGACTCTGAAATTGGGTATTTCATTTAAAAATCGATGAGTAACCAGGGGGCATATGGGTATTTCATGTTACAATGAGTTATTTTCAATTTCCAAAGAATGGAATTGCTTGTGTTTGGGTGAGGATTAGGGCAATGGGGCACTTTTTGATGTCTACCATAAAGAATGTTTTTTCCGTGGACTGTTATTGAATCAAATTAAATGGCAAATTCTCTTGATTTCATGGTCGTTTGATGCGTAGGTGAAACTAACACGTCGTGAATAAGTTAACACAAATTAGGAAATTTTGCCCTACAATTATTGGATCTTATTACTGTAATGACATTCCTATTTCTATCCGCCAAAAACCTACAAAACAACTACTTAAAAGAGCTCTCTTCCAGTATTAATTTGCTCAGTATTAATTATTGCCACGCACCCATGTATACCTCTTACTAACCGAGTTCGAGTGTTTTCCCGTTCACTTAATGGCCCGAACGCGAAGCGCGCGGGCCACAAATCAACGGGAAAAACTGAACGAGGATCCGTAAGTTACAGTACGGACCGAGAGAACGAGGTTAGTAAGATATTACATGTCTGAGGTCAATTTGGCGCGCGGAAAAGAAAACTTTCAAATTTAGCGGGCCGTACTGTAGAATACGGCCCGCTAAATTGGCCAATCGCAGCGCGCATACTAACTGTGAGATATAGTAAAAAACTTTCTTTTCCTTCTGTTTCTCATGTCCTCTACTTATAGAAAGTTTTCCTTTTGTATGCTAACAAATTATGCATAATCCTTTAAAAGGGCATATAATTAGTTTACTATATCATGCCCTTCTCCGCTTCCCTTTTCTTAAGCATTGTAATATATCCTCTTTATTATGATAACGTAAAGTAAAATAAAGTAAAAACACACACAAATGCGATACAATGAAACACCTGTTTGTTTTCCGGTCACAGAGTTGATATCCGACTGTTCCATTATTTCAACATCAGTCACTCTGAACTCCTTTTCTATGGAAACGAACGATATCGAAAATTTTAATTCCAACTGTTCAGAAAATGGTAGAAATAAACACAAAACAATAAAGTGAATTATGAAATTTACCCAGGAAGCTCCACTTAACCGAAGTGGTTTTCAGGGAGGTCCTGCATCTGGATCGAATTGGAATTTGGAAATGTTGGTTTTTGAGAAGAGGGGAAAACCGGAGAACCCAGAGAAAAACCTCTTGGAGCAGAGTAGAGAACCAATAAACTCATCACACTCATGACACCAAGTCCAGGAATCAAACCCGAGCCACATTGGTGGAAGGTGAGTGGTCTCACCACTGCGCCAATCCTAGCACGCCCGTTTCGCGAAACCCACGAAACTTTTCGGGCCTATTTCGGGTGGCATAATTTCCTACGTATCTTAATACTGTTTATAGTGGAAGTGCACTTAGCTATGCAAGCTAGTCCACAGGCACTCCACTTAAACATCCAAAGAAACAAATAATTCAAATAAACTTGACACGATAAGAAGCCCAACCGGCGGGAGGCAGACCAGTTGGCTATTTACAAGGATGACAGAGGAGTTGGACCAGGCAGTTACCCAGAACAACACCAGCTAGGGACCAGAGCGGGATTACAACACGGGTCACCGCATTGAAATCTAGCGCCCTAAACCACTCGGCCAACCTGCCTCCCTTAAAAACGAGGACGTTTTTAGACATGAAATTTTGCAACAAATTTGCCCTATCGTACTATGAGATCATGGTAAAGGGCCAGCTTTTTAGAATAAGACAGTGGATTGCAGTTTTAGAAATGGCGGCTTTTCGGGCCCTAAAAGTTTTCGGCACAGTTGAGAAACGGGCCCCTGCTCCCTAACATCCTACTTAACTGCTCGATAAACAACTCCCTGGACTACTCCAAGACACAACAAACCAAATAATGAAGAAAATAGTTAAGAGTTTTCGCGACCGTAAAGCTGGGATAACGTTCATGCTGCTTGGGGCCTTGTTTGGCCTTCACGCACTAACGGCCAGCAATTACAACAAACAGCAGATGCAATATTTTTCAGCCCTGAAATTAATACTAGCTGCGAATAGAAACTAGCACTAAATCTTGACCTGAAGTGAGCACTTTCAGCAAATGTTGAGCAGCCACCTGCGCCTTTTTGCCTGTGAAAATCAAGACTCCGTTTTAATCCTTTAATTCTCCTTACCATATCACTAGTTAGTCAAACATACAGAGCATGAGAATACACAAAATGATCACCAGGGATCGGTTAAGTTAACATTTATACAAATTCTCCCTACATGTCACATACGAAACATTTCAGAACTGTTGGGAGAATGCACATGTTGATATTGGGGGTCTTTAAAAAAGGGTTTATATACGATGGTGCAGATATAACATAAGAATGCTATTCTACTTACAAATACAACAGAAATAAAAAATAGGCATAGTCGAACTAAACTGTGCATCAGCATGGGCATAAAGTGAGTTAAATCTTTAACCCATAAGTAGAGTGACCAAAGCTTAATTTCTCGTTATAACAACACTGCTCAATCAGACGTAAAGGTTGTGAGAAAAAAAGTGATCAACAAGGAACAAAGGTCTTGATTGTTTAACAAATTCTCCTCATCAGTGTGGAGAATATAGAGGCTGATATTAGGGTTTAAAGAATTTGGTATCATCTTACAGGCGAGTTAATTAACTCGTGCGAGATGCTGCCATTGTTGAGGTGGCTAAACGGTCAAACATTTGCGCGTGAAGCAAATGTTGGATGAACATGTTTGGTCTAGATCAAACATTGGAAGCCATTCAAATGCAATGTTGAGAGAGAGGTGGCTAAACAGTCAAACATGCTCATTAAACACGATGTTGGATGAAAATGTTTGATCGTTTATCCGGGGCTTTAGGGACCTTAAGACGACGACGGCAACGAGAACGTCATTTCAAAATATAACTTCTCGTTTTTGTAAGGCCCCGTTTATATGGAGAAAACTTGTCCCGAGCTACCCTGGGCGAGCCAACGTTCCCTATATTTCCTTACAAAACATGGCGAACCGTTTACATGAGAAACAAAAAGTTGGCTTCGGCTAGAACGGTGACCCTCCTAGCCTAACCAACTTTTCTTCATATAAACACTTTGGCTCGGTAAGCCGGGACAACTCCACGGAAATTGAAGTCCGTGTTTTATCTTACACCTGGGTTTACAGCCTTTAAAAATCACTAGACAACTCAATCAACCAACAAACCAACCATATTTCTTAAAATGCAAAAGAAAATTTAAATGCAAACTTGTACCGTAAGAAAAAGAAAATATAACTATGCATTTCTACAGGAAGTGCTGGGTCAAAAACTCGTCATTTCAATTGTTACACAACTGCAGTTTCATACACTGTACTAACTCCCAAGGTTTGAACTAAACGTGAGCTACATATAAAATTCGTATCCCTAATATGACAGATCAGGAAAACGGTATATGATATACTGTCAGCACTATTTGAACAAAGCCATGTTCTGTTTTGGAAGTAGCAACACTGATTCCCTTGTATTCCTGGAAAAAACAAATGAAAATATAATTACTTGTAAAGCAAAAAAAATGCTCTCTTTTACATGTAACTCCACAAATTACAAATTGGCTTCCCGGCACCAGCCATCAAAATTGGCCCTTTTCCCGAGATGCAATCCATGAGCATATACGGTGACAATCCATTTTGAAGTGAGCTCAAGGCAAAACAATCTTTTACAGCAAAGCAAGTCATGATCAGTGTTCCGGTGTTTCTATGACAAAATAATGTAGTCACTTGCACGAAATTTTAACAACAAAATCTTAACCAAATCTAAACGATTTTTTGAAAGGGCAAAACATCTTCACGGTGCCTAATTCAGTGACTGGTGTAAGTTTACAATAACAAAATGATCCAAGCGACACTTATTATCCAATGAAATTTAAGCGTTTACACGTGCTCACCGCTGCGAGTTCGGTTGCGGTAGTGATTTGCAGGTCAAGCCATGTCATTCATTAAATCGTTTGTTTATGTTCCATTTTGAGTGCCCAATCCTCATCACAACTAGGCAAAGCTACAATACCCAACCACTTCTTCCCTGGGAGCCACAATGGTGCGCAATCTCTATCACGGTGTAACATCTGATGATCAGCTGTTTGTTCTGACCACAATGAAACTACACGCCACATCACCTTTCATCTCTAGACGTGTAACAACCTCGTTCCCAGGGGCCTCTCCTTCCCGTTCCCTGGAGCGAGAGAGGGAGAGAGGGGAACGGGAAGGAGAGGACCCTGGGAACGAGGTTGTACGTGTAACATCCGGTTTCAGAAAGTACCCATACTACTAATTCTGACTTACTTTTCAGGTCTCCAATCCCCATCCCACCTCATTGAAAAGAGTTTAGGTCTCTAATCCGCACCCTCCCCACCGTTAACTCCTACTTAACGGCACACGCCCTTTAAAATCGTTGACTTTTGAGACCCCCTCCCCTTGGAAATCTTTCCAATGGTATCTTCCACATACTGTATAAACACCTGCTAATTTCAGTTGTACTTGAGCCGCTTGTTACATCCTTTCCAGCCCGGGGAGGGGGTTACTCCTCTCCACTCCAATGAGTATGGTTTTTGAGTCTGAAAACGGGTACAGATTTTGACCATTATGGTCTGAAAACGGGTATGGCTTT
>OX419337.1:6542073-6547073 GCA_948470475.1 Galaxea fascicularis | reverse complement strand
AAGGAGATTATTTGATTGATGCTGGCTTCTAACAAACTGGCATTGTTTGTTCTTGCTCGCTTCGCTGGTTCAACTGGGGAATCTTCCTGGTCTATGCATGGGGTATTTCGTTTACTGTTGTCACTCTTTGCTCTTTGCTGTCTCTCATTTTCTTCCTCTTTTGTTAGTGAGGTAACATCATCTACCTTAAACCAGCCCTTTTTGCTCTTTAGTGTCACTGGATCATTATAGCAAATAAAATACTTGTGCATAGAAAGATCGGCCTCATGGATAAACCCCTCACAGGTGCTCTTTAGCGAGTTTTTCTTTCCCTTCACTAATTTCTTTGAAACAGGGACTTGAATCAAAACGGTTTCTCCCTTGTCATAGAGTGAAGGTGGATTTCGCTTCAACTCCCTCTTTACCATATACTGCGCAGCCTCATTAGACGAATTCAGAGCTTTCTGCCTGATAGAATCTCGTTCCCTTTCTAGCTCTATTAGTTCTTCTCTCCGGTTATCGTCCATTTGAAAACTGTTTCCGTTTTCTTCTGGAACTTCATATTCCTTCTTTCCCCCAAGAAACAGTTTCCTTCGATACCTATTTGGCTTTCTACCGAAGTACACTTCAAATGGAGAAACAAGACCAAGAGAACGATGTGGCGATTCATTATAGAGTTGCTGGTACTGTTGAAGATACTCCACCCAATTGAGATCGGCGTTGTTGTTGATTAAATCAAACTTTATTTTCTCTTTCCACGTTCTGTGTGAGCGCTCGTCTTTTCCTTGCCTCTGGGGACTGTATGCAGAGCTTTTAATTATGCGAACGTTTAGCGTTTCACAAACAGTCTTTACTACTACCTTAAATTCCGGACCCTGGTCGCTTTGCAAAATTTCTAGAGGGCCGTGCTCAATGTAAATGTCTAAAAGGTGTTCTGCCACTTGACTTGTCTCTTTTGTTTGAAGAGGGCGTAAGAAAAGAAATCTACTGAAAATATCAATAACAGACATAATGTTCTTATACGTATCACCGTCTATCGTGGCCGGTATGCTAGCTATGCTAACAAGATCCACCTGATGCCTTTCTTGTACTTTGGAAGCCCTGATAGGGCGGAGAGGCGCCTTATTTTGAAAAAGGGGTCTCACTTTTTGTTGCTGTTTCATTGAATTTAGGTTGCATTGGATGATTCGACGTGACAACCCACAGTAAATTTGAGACATTTGTTTGTTCAATTTTTTAGCTCCTTCCCCTTTTGTTTCAACGTACGCACGATCCACAACCTGAGAGACCTCCGACTTTTTCACCACAATGCAGTTAGTTGCCTTTTCGACTATTCGTTTCCTCAGCTCTCCAACTATCGGATCATGGATTTCTTTCACGGCATATATGTCACTTCTTAACTTCCTATAAACACGCTGCCTTAAGCCTTTGTCGCCTTGTTTAGGCCAGTCGTGCAACGATTTCTCTCCAGTTAATATACTGTAAAGTGCATCGTAGACGTCATCGTCCAAAGGCAGATGTTTTCTTTGGGGCTAGGAGTAGAACGTTTAGTTTGTTAAATTCTCAGGTTAGTTTTCTATTTATAAAAGCCTGCTCTTCTAGGAAAGTTAACAAATATCTTAAGTATAACTATCCTGGGGTAACTAGCCAGGGGCACAAAACGACCAATTTGTTGAAAAATGTATTATTATACCCCAGTTAATAAAACTAAATGTTATTCAGGCATTTTCAGGTCTTTTTTAATATTGCTGGGAAAAAAATATCTGTTCCTTTTTGCCAGCAAGACACACAAGATATTTCCCAGCCAGCTAGATAAAATTGGTTGGTATCCCAGCCAGGTGCAAATTGAGCACCCTGCACAACAACAAAAAAGACAATTTCATATGTCGTAAGCCAAAATGGGCGTGGCAAAAGGCCTCAAATCAAGGGGGCGGGGAGGGGGGGGGGGAAGAGGAGACACACATTTCTCACAACAATCCACATTTCGCCAGCCAGCAACACTCACACTGCTACCACACTTCAGTAATTACCAACCGAAACCATCAGCAGAAAGAAATTTCATAAACAACTCCGGGAAATAACTGATATTTTGCCAGCCAGCACGATACCTCGGGGGAACAGATAAAGTGAGGAACAGATTCGTTTTGTGCCCCTGACTAGCTGAACGCATGGCGCAAGGTTTGAAGCCGCACATGATCAGTTCCTGAATGATCCAGCTCTAGTTTTATAACAAACTTGAAAGTTACGTTAGGGAAGGTACGTTTTTTATTGGGGGGGTGGGCCGGGGTATTTTAGAATTTTTTTGCAAAAAAAGTCGTGACCCTCCCACTTCCTGGAATGGATTAATGCATGACCCTTCAGAAATACCCAAACGAAAACAACTGACCCTCCCCCCCCCCCCGCTCCCACCTATCCAAGACAAAAATAACCGGAAGTGAAAATGACAAACTGGAAGTGTTACTCATGTAACCGCGTTCATCTGCGCACAAATTAGTTAATTGCGTGGCGTTTGATTGCACGGTAAAAACTTTAAAATGGGCAAGGATGTACGTGGAATAGAAAGAGGGAAATGTGCTTGTGGTGAATGCGAGGATTTCATGAGGTCAGACGGAGCAACCTGTGGCTATTGTTGGGATGGACTTTACAACTCCGATAAGCTGTCGTCCTTGAGGGTGGACGAGCTATCCTTGTACTTTTCCCATCACAAGATCACCTTCAAAGGGAAGAAAGCTTAAAAGGTCACAATGATCAAAGCGCACATTGGCAGCTTGCTGTACAATTCAATGGAGCATCAACAACCTCGGCAGCCCCTGCTAAGAAATGTGAGGCGACAAGTTACCTCATCACTTTTCGAGGTCGAAACTGACTTGCAAAGTGATGTCGGTAGATCGAGTTGTCGGTTCAAGCCCGAGTAGCTTAAGTGACGAATCTTTACCGGAGACTAATTTTACAACAGGACCCCGCGCGGAAACATCAAAATATGGGCGAAAGCGGGCACGGGTTGAGAGAGACAATTATGTTAGTTGGGAGAAGATAGTTTTTGATATATAAATACTGATGTAAAAACACCTGTAAAACATTTAGATTAATCTTGACTGGTAGCTTTGCTTGTATATACAAAATAGAAGCGACACGGAGTAATTTTTCCTTGCCAAAAAAGACTGTGACCCTCCCCCGGTTGAGAATAAAACAAGTTTGACCCTCCCTAAGTTGTAAAAAAATTACTAGTGACCCTCCCCTCCGAAGCCCCGGCCCACCCACCCCAATAAAAAACGTACCTTCCCTTACCAGATATTTTTGCGACTAGATTTAATCGCCCAATTTGATATTTGCTTTGAAACTCAGAAATCTGTTCAAAGTGTTTAAAAAACGATAAAAATCTGATTTTAAGCCTGCTCTAGGATCCTGTTGCGAGTTGTGGTGAAACCCTTAACCTAGGTGAAGCGCTAAATACAGTGACCTATTAGCCCGTGATGGCTGTTAACGTGACTTGATCGTACAAGATCATGTAACGTCGGAGTCCCACGTGCGCAAGCAAATCGTGCACTGGCAGTCGATCATCGAGCAAAAATCATACCTTTCCAAGAACAATGAAATCAGAAATGAAGATTGAATTTTGTTTTAAGAAAATCGCATCAATTAAAGCCGTGTAAACGCGGTCCCACAAGTTGGGCAACTGATGTGACGCAGTAAATCAATGTTATCACACCAGGATCCAAACCTACCTCGTTTTTCCTTCCATCCTTATGTTTGTTCTTTAACTGCTCCAAGAACTCTCACAAATGTTAACATTTTCCAGATTTTCCGAGCACGTGGGAAGAGCTTCTCACACGGCAGTGACAGAGGTCAGATGATCTTTGACCCCTGATTCGATTTCAACCCCATCACCTTTGAAGCCTGCGCGTTTCTCGCCTGTATCTCACCAGTCGGCTGATCCCCCATGAATGTGAGGACGAAACACCTCTGGTACTCTGGGTACAATTTTTAACGAGGGTGCTGAACAAAAGACTTAATTTAAGTTTTTTCACAGCTATCATACTATATGTTTATTTCAATTCTCCGTTGTCCCTGTGATTTTTACATGCTCGATTTCACTGAAATCACACGTGCACCAGAAGCGTTGATCATATGTAACAGAAATGAAATCCGATTAAGCATGTTCTCCAACGTTCTACACAATAAACAGAAGGTTCGCAGCCCACGATCACCACAAATGTCTTTAGAACGCTAAAGGTCCTGACCCTTAAAACGGGGTGTGTTATAGTGTTACTCGACAGAACGTAACGCAATGTCACAGTTTTTCCGCTAAAAACGAAAAAAAAAAAAAAGAAACAGCTACGGAATATTTCTTATAAAATGATAAAACGTGTTTTCATATCAATCCATGTCATTCCTAATTTTTTAGTCGGGATCATTTGCGGTCCAGTATGGGGATCATTTCCGGTCCGGGATCATTTGCGGTCCAATTTGGGGATCATTTGCGGTCCGGGATCATTTGCGGTCCTGGGATCATTTGCGGACCCGTACAGGCCCGAGAAGGAATGGTTGAATGGAACGGAATTTTCCGGTTATTCCGATTTACCGGAATTTTAGGCTAACCTCGTGAGGTACACCCAAAATTTCGGAATGAAATTCCGGAAAATATCTGTTCCATTCGCTCCCTTACCCGGAATTTCCGGAATTTTTGGTCGAATGGAAAGCGCCTGTTGTAACTAAGGGGGCGTTTGATTGACCCTATTCTTTCCGGAAAAAAAGAATATACATGCAGTAAAGACAAGAAATCTCTCGTAAGAGGAAGAGATTTTTGGAGTTACGGGAGTACAAAATGGCTCTTAAATTATAATGTGTCAGCGAAAATTTGTAGAAATGTCTTCCCAAATCTACTAAAAAGAAAAATCTAACAACTATTCTGCTTATTCTTATTCCGGAATACGGTCAATCGAACGCAACCTAAGAATAGTGCTAGCTTTCAACCAATGGTAAATGCATACTAGGGCTTAGCAAAGATGAAACTCCTTAAA
>OX419337.1:6472073-6519573 GCA_948470475.1 Galaxea fascicularis | reverse complement strand
ACCGCGCTTCATAAACTGCTCCGCGGGCGTTGTAAGGTAAACCGTGCAAACGGTACGCAAAAACGGCAGAGCGGAGCAGCCCTACTACAATTGCGTAAAGAAGCCTGAAAAAAATTCAAGACTTCAACGGGGCTTGAACCCGTGACCTCACGATTCCGGTGCGATGCTCTACCAACTGAGCAACTGAGCTGCTCTCAACGTCAGTGGCTTCACAGCTCAGTTGGTAGAGTATCGCACCGGAATCGCGAGGTCACGGGTTCAAGCCCCGTTGAAGTCCTGAATTTTTTTCAGGCTTCTTTACCGGCAATTGTAAAAATTGCGATCACAACTGCGACGATCATTCTACATTTGATTTCATATCCGCAGTTCACATACGATTTCATTCATATGCATCATTCAATTATCACCTTAGTTTTCGATAACGGAAGGTGGATCTGAAACCACAATACAGATGAATCTAAGTATGCTGATTGCAATTCAATAATAAGAAATGGGGGTCACTGAACTCGTTTTTGAGTGACAGGCACTTAAAGCTAAATTAAGGGTGTTTCCAAGAGGCTGTAGTGTTGTCATGGTAACCTAATACGTGAAAAAAAATGATCCCAACTTGTTGAGAAATGATTTGGCATTTTTATGACACCATTTCAAGGAAACAAGTGAAAAATTGTGGTAGTATTGATCCATCATAGTACGGGTGTTTAAAAATAATGAAACCATTTTGACCCACCTTAACCCATTTATAAAGCTTACTGATAGCATGTACATTGTCCACAAAACTCCATAAATTTTATATGGAAATAATGAGGAAATTTTTTAAACAACCAAGACTTTGTTACTTTTTGGTCACTTTTTTCTAACAACCTTTATGCTTGATTAAGCAGTGTAACTAAAGGATAAATGCTAAGACGTTGGTTTCTCTTAGGGGTTAATGGTCTTTAAACCTTACACGTCTGTGCACTTCGAATGCCAAGAATTCAAACGATTTAATTAGTAATTCTAAAGGTTATTTTTGGAACTTTTACTTAAACAATGCTGTTAGTGTGTTTTACCTCACTGAACAGTTCAACAGAAGCAACTTTGACAGGAATGCTGGTTGTCACTAAAAAAAGAACTGTCCTGTCAGAAAAAAAATGAACAAAGTCATTGTTTTCTTAGGGCCCGATTACATGGCGAATTTCAGCCCGGGCTGAAATTTGTTGCGATTACATGATGAACTTCAGCCTGGGCTGAAATATTAGTCTCGGCACCAAATATGAAATTTGGCGCGAAGAGTCTCGGGAAAATCAGGCAGCCATATTATTTCCTGCTTTTCAGCCCGGGCTGAAATTTCTTTTCGATTACATGAGATTTTTTCAGCCCGGGGCGCAGTTCAGCCCGGGCTGAAAATCCTAGCCCAGTTTGGTCAAACCGGGCTAGGATTTTCAGCCCGGGCTGAATTTCGCCCCGGGCTGAAAAAATCTCCATGTAATCGACAATTTGATTTTCAGAGGATTTGTTTCAGAGGCCGGGATGAAATTCGCCATGTAATCAGGCCCTTAGAGAAGAACCTCTAAACTGCACTGGTATTTTAAACCCATGCATCCAAGTAATATGGTAGGCTACTTTTGAAATATTTAAATAATTCAGCTTGATAGCGAGGCCCAGAGGACAAAAACAAAGGAAAATAAAAGTTTTGTTACTTATCTTTCACATTCCTTGCTATTGATTTCTTTTGTTTTTGTCATCTGGGCCGTGCAAACCAAAAACTCTCCCACCTGGGGGGGGGGGGGGGGGGGCTGAGGGAGAGAGAGGAGAGGGGCATTGAGGGGGTCAGTGGGTGGTTGGATGGGTTATGGATATTTTCTGAACCACACTATATCATTTTGTAGACCAGCACCAAGATTCAATGAATAGATATACTTATATTCCCTACCTGTGGAAAGATAACAGCATCATGAACACAAGGTACATTGTCCATGTGCAGGATAATGTTGGAAGACATTGGCAATGTGATATCCTGCCAATTAGAAGGGTTGTACCACTCTTGAACTGAGGCCACAAAGTGGATATCACCAGAATCTGACAGGAGACAGTTCTGTTAAGTACATACCACTTCATTCACTTTCATATCTTTCACGGGAACATATGAACCCAAAAGTGACCTGCTCCCAACATCAGTAGCTTCATAGCTCAGTTGGTAGAGCATCACACCGGAATCGCGAGGTCACGTGTTCAACCCCGTTGAAGTTCTGAATTTTTTTCAGGCTTCTTTAGGCAATTGTAAAAATTGCGATCATAACTGCGATGATCATTCTTCATTTGATTTCATATCTGCAGTTCACGTATGATTTCTTTCCTATGCATCATTCACTGAAGTAGGTATGTAGCCACAAGTAAAGCTATCTCAGGATTGTCAAAAAGTACTGGAGACCTGTGAATTAAATCACCAGCTACTTAATCCTAGTTTTGCTGGTAAAAAGAGAAAATGTGGGGAAAACATGGTGTTGTTACCCCCTAAGTGCCGTCTACTTTCCTAGATTCTCTGTCTACTTAAAACCTTTTTGACAACCCTGCTATCTACACATTGGTATCAGCTAGTTCCTCCTTCTTTATCATGAGTTTATAAGTCTCCTGAGAAAAAGGGTTTTAAGCAGAGATTGAAAGGAGTGTGAGCTGAAGACAAAATGCTTGTATTGAGTAATACATATCATTGATCTGGGAAAGAGTCGAGAAAACAAAAAGGAAAAAAAAAGACAACCAAACACTCTCATTTATAATTTAATTAACATTCACACAGTGAACTCTCATTATGTTCAATTTCTCATTCTTGGAACTCTGCTCTATTAAACATAAAGGTTGCGAGAAAAAAGGAAGTGATCAACAAGTAACAAATGTCTTGATTGTTTGACAGATTCTCCTCATCATTACCATAGAAAATGTATGGAGTACAGTGTGGAGAATATACATGCTGACATAAGGGTTTACTAGTATAATGAGTGTAGTGAGAAAAAACTACATTTGAGTCTATTTACTGAAAATAGCAGGAAAACGTCCCGGGTAAAGATTATTGGGTGCAATGATTAGCCTTCTGTTGCTACTCTTGGTCACCTTTGCAAGTATCTGATGCATCACTGTCAGCATCCCATGCTTCACTGAAATGGAGTTCAGCTCCATCATAAAAAATCATTTCCCCATTAACTGGCAAACTCTGCAAAACAGACGTTCAGTGCAAAAAACAGGTGAAGGGCTCAGTGGAAGAAGGGCATAAGTGACAATTTTGGCCGCTTTTTAAATGTCGTCCAAATGAGCTGAATTTTTGCATGTGACCTTTGATTCGACAGTAGAAAAACATAACCCTGTGTTTTTTTTGGCACAAATTTCTGCTTTATTTCCAAGAAAAACCGAATGCAAAAAACAATTGCCATCAATTCTTCTTTCTAGCTGCTATACAGTTCCTTGTACATGACAACCAGTTGCAAAATTGTTGAGACACTTCCAATCAAAAACATCTTTTCTTTCTCAAAAACACTGCTGCTAAGAAATCTGTGGGACACAACATACAGCCCCGCCCTCTCCCCCCCCCCCCCCCCACCCTGGAAGCATCATTAAAAGCCAAATGACGTACAGTGTATCAAGCATTTTTGCAACTTGTTGTAGTTAAGAGAATTTGGGTTTATATCAACAAAACACCCTCTGATTGATAAGTTTGTCTATTGTCCCCACCTGTCTGGTGCTATTACTGAGATAAATTACATTCTAACCACTTCTGGGAATTAACTACAAATGTAGGTTTCCATGACAAATTAAACATCTTGTACACTACTGGGATCTGAATGTTCTGCAAATTTGGGATGAGAATGAAATAATTAAGATGGAAAATTTTTAGCATGCTGACAGAAAGAGGGAGAGAGAGGAAAGGCAAGAAAGAGTGGAGTAAGGGAAAATGTTGAGATGAGGGAGAAAGAGAACAAAGAAAGGGATTAATAGTCCTCAAGTAGCAATCGAGCACGACGCTTTCTTTTGTTTTATTCCCAAATAAACATTTCCTCAACTTGCATTTGCTAATTTTATTATTGCCTTTTCTGTCCGACTAGTTGGGTGATACTAAAACAATTAGACCCTTCGCCCTCAAGGGCCACGGGTCAATAGCCCATTGGGCTTCACCTCATGGGCTATTGACCCGTAGCCCTTGCGGGCTATGGGTCTAATTGTTAATTATTGGGTGATACTAAAACAATTAGACCCTTCGGCCTCAAGGGCCACGGGTCAATAGCCCATTGGGCTTCACCTCATGGGCTATTGACCCGTAGCCCTTGCGGGCTATGGGTCTAATTGTTAATTATTATGTAAACTATGTACACTACTGGGCATGGGCCACCAGTAATCAATGTTAACCCTCATAAAATAAAGTCTTCTTCTTTGTCTTCTTCTTCTTCTTGAGTACAACAAAATGAAATAATAATTTTTTAATTATCTGAGACTCACCAGAGATTTAATAGTGTGGCTTCCCCTTAAAGATACTGCCAATGGCTTGTCCAGCTGTTAATGAGGGGACAAAAATATTTAACTGTATGAAAACAGGCACTCCAAGCAGCTTTTTGCTAACATTTTAAAGTACCAAATTCACAGGTACACAAGTGGATGTCAGACTTCAGAAAATAAATATAATGTGTTATAATAACTGCTGGACATTATTACTTGACTTTTGATGTCAAACAACCAGACATTACAATTGGTATCCAGCCTTAAACAAAACCCCTGTTTAAAGTAGCCATATATCATCTGAGTAACTGTACTGTCTGACTGCCATTAGCCTATTCAGAAAGCCAGCATTTTCAAATGGAAGTAGAAATATTACCAAATATTGTACCTTTCTTATTTTCCATCACCTATTATTTCATTGGGTCACCTGCACAATATAGGATCTTTACCCACCACAACAAAGCCACTGTAAGTTGCAAGGTGTTGGAAGACCTCAAGAGCCTGGGAATAATTTTCATGGAAAGTAGTACAATATTGGAATCCCTACAGGGATAGGTCGGGAGGTCCAAGCAAATGGATTTGCCCAGCAGAACGAGCATATTTTCCAAACAAACGCAATTACCCGTGGTCGTTATTGTACTTTATTGTATGGCTAGTGTTTGTAGACGATATAATGTGTGCTCTGATTGGCTAAATGCAACAAAGCACTAGGGCATTATTCTCCCGTAATGCCCATGGGCCGATTTTGGATTATGCAAATTAGGAAAGAAAAAACAAAAAGACATCCAAACGCCACCTTTGTTTTATTTACTAAAGCAAAAAACTGAAAAAAACGACCAGGAAAACTGTTAGTGAAAAGTTTGACCTGGGTTTGGAAAAATTAATGAATAGATTACCATGAAGCAACGACTTCTGCTTGAACTAAGTTTTCTTTTCCTTGAGAACCATTATGTTAGCCTCATAATAAACAACTCAATAACCGTTCGGTCATTATGGGAAAATCTCAAACCTCAGCCTTATAGCTGTAGTTGACTCGTACTCTGCTATCGCTCGGTCAATATGGAAAGACCTCAGTTTGAGATTTTCCCGTAATGACCTCACTCTCGGTTATTAAGTGTTTCATGGAAAGTAGTAATATTGGAATCCCTACAGAGATGGCTGGGAAAGGTTCAAGCAAGCAGGATGAGTATTAATTATTTCTAAACTAAGACAATGACCTGTGGTCATCATTGTACTATCATAACATATTAGTAAATTAGTAAAATTGGAATCACTAGAGGGATGGCTGGGAAAGGTCCAACTGAAGCAAATGGATTTGCCCAGCAGGATGAACATGAATAATTTCTAAGCAAACACAATGACTTGTGGTCATTGTTGTGCTAAATAAATATTAAACAACGGATCACTGGAATATAAAATTCCAGAGTTTTGATTGGCTTAGCAGCTATGTTGTAATCAGCCAAAAATTGGTAAGGAGGGCTAATTATCAGGTACATTAGTTTTGATGGGAAATTATTTACTTTAACTTTCAAGCGGCAGGTTTTTCTTTGCAGGTTGCAGGGAAAGATTTCCGCACAGCCCCATACATTATTGTGATGTATTGGGAGTCAGCGGTATCTTTTGAGCATGCGCATTAAACGGGGTCTTCGAAGTATGGCCGCCATGTTGTGAAAACGTGTTGTGTGGTTGATTGTTTTAGTCTGGTTTAATCCGGCTCGAGTCTGAAACATCCGTTGGTTTCTCAGTATTTAACAATTATTATTCATGCATCACTGTCATATACTAACCCTGTTCCACAAACGAATAGAGTTTGAAGTCACAAAGTGAATGCATATTACAATTAATGCATGGGGCTGTCTGGAAATCTTGCCAGCGTTTTTTCTACGATAGCATTTCCATACCTGTCAACTCTCCCGGTTTTACCGGGAGTCTCCAAGTTTTTCATCAAATCTCCCGGTCTCCAGGTTAGAGCACCAAATCTCCCGGGAAAATCCGCGGCTTCTTTCGAATTCTTTTTTTCATTAATTTCGTTGTTTTCAAGATGTCACATCGGGAACATTCGGAAAGCCTTCGGGTGATTCTCGGAGAGTATTCGGACATTGTCGTAAAACGCATTCTTACAACGCGAGGATTTCGAGACGTCTCCAGATTTTGGAACTCCGGGGGTTGACAGGTATGCATTTCCAACCTGCAAACTGCACAAAAAAACATACCCCCTTACACTGAGGGTCCACAAGCTGTCTCTCTCTATCTTTTCAAGCCACTTGTAAGTGATTTCAACTGACATTTACCTTGTCCAGTTGTATTTTATCACCATTGCATGGAACTCTCCCTTGATCCCAGTTGGCTGGATTACCATAATTAGTGTTTGGCAGCCATTTTCTGGTGACTGCAGAACAATGTTGATCTGGTCAAGAGATGAGATAAGTTTAGTGGATTTCTGGTCGGACCTCAGGGACCGTGGCAAACGAGCTCATCTTCAACTTGACTGGAGGCAGGGAGTTATAATCTCGGATAAGTTCAGGTGACAGAGCTGGATTTAACTTTCATACAGTGTAGCAGGTAATATTTCAGTATTAAGGATTAAATCGTAAAACAAGCGCAAGCGCTAACGATCCAACTCAATGACTCATAAACAATTCAAAAGCAGAGGTTTAACTAACTAGTGTTATTCAGTAAATCCCAAATTATTTCAGCAAATATTACCGAGCAAAAGAAAGATAAACAGCCGTAAAAGCACATTCTCCATCATCTTTTTGTTGAAGAGGATCACGGCCGCCTTACAGAGTGAACTGCATTGTGGGTGAGCCTATGATCGAGGGCGGGGTCAAGATGGGCTGCTCTGGGGATGTGGTAGGGGCTATGGTGATTACAGTGTTCGATCGAAAGGTTTGGAATATTAATTAGTTTCTCTGGGGTTTAAAGCATAAAAACTGGCTTGATCCAAAGCATAAAACAAAAGAAACAAAGAGAGAGAAAAAAGAGAAGCATGTTCCGAGGGATTTGCTAGAACCAGCCGTTTAGGAATTCCGATGCACCAGATTTTGAGTATTGAGAGTTTGAGAGGAAAGGAATGTTTACATGAGTGAACTCAGTCTTGGACGAGTTATTTGCCTCTTGGTGTATATGGTTATATGGAGCGGAAAGCTCGTTCTCATTCTAAATAAATCCATTGCCACTTTGTTGAAATAAACAACCACCTTAAACTGATGACATTAAATCGCGTAGAAATTACAATAAAGTTATAGACATCAACGCATGAGACGCAGACATCGGTGCAGCTATTACCCTGCAATATAAAGTGGTGGTAATTCCCATCTGTTAGGTAGGCGGAACGTCTAGAGCTTCTGCGTTACTAAGCGATGGAAGTTACTTTTTGGTACTTCATTCGAACGTGATGTGTTTTTATGCTTTTCAGAGGAGTCTAAAAAACTTTGGGTCCCTGAGCGCAATGCAATGGAACTTACTAAACAAAATTTTATGATAGACGAAGCTCTTCACTGAGCAGTGAAATCCCTTTTTTGACTGTAACTGGCCTGCTTAGAGTCAACCTTACTTAAGTTGAATCATATAAATTAACACTATCAGGGTATACTCTCCTGTGGAGTAATTTGGCTTTGAATAAGCAAAAAACATAGAATATTTTCCGATTTTAAGCTTAAGCAGCAATTCAGTGAATAAAAGAATTAAATTTGTTGTAAACTCCTTTGTCGGCGCAAATCGTTAGTCCCTATTAATTAAATAGCGGCGGCATATTTACACACGATGCCAATTAAAGTTCAGTTATATTGTAGCCAATGGGAGACTGTTTTAATTCCAATAAAAGACTAGCGATTTGACAATTCAATAGAAAGATTGTCTGCCCCGTTGTTTACAAGGTACTTGTGCGCGTCCGATATTTTTGAAACGGGCAACGTTAGCAGGTTACATCTTTACAGTACAGCTGAGCCAGTTTAAAGAAATACCGCTTAAGATGTCTGCAGTTATTCCCTCAGGCAAAAGCAGCAAGGATTTGCAGTCGCAGCGTACCTTTGTGGAACAATTGCGCCGTGAGCTGAAGGTGCAAAGGATGAAACTTTCACAGTGCGCAAACGAGCTGATCCAGTATTGTGAGCAGCAAGGGAATGTGGATCCTCTTATCAGTCCGAAGGCAGCTCATGACAACCCCTTTCGCAATTCTGGGAGCAAGTGTGTACTTTTGTAAAGACTGTCTCTAAGCCGTGACTAGTATTTCGGGTCTAAGTTTCAAGTTTCAAGTTTATTTATTTATTTGTAGGATAATATTACAGAGATAAGTCTTCACTGATTTTCATGATTGTGTAATTCCTCTGGACGTACTTGCTGGGATGGAAAAGCAGAATTTTTATTTGTAACGGATTTTTTGCCATGTTTCATCCTTCCATCTCTGGGGATAAATGCTAAGAATTCTGAAGAATTTGCTAGCGGATTCGCCGCGATCACCGGCCTCGAATCCTACTGTCAAAGTACTAACTGCTTGGATCTTGCAAGTTGCTTTCAAACATATATCTACGTCTATGGATACACTCATTGAGATCAGGGCTTTTGCTGAACGATACTTTGGTCTTGTGCTATCGGTTTCTAAGCTTCTAACTCTGGATCTCTGAATTGGCCTTCGCCACATTTGCATTTGATACAAGATGATGAGAGAGTTTTTGGAAACGGTTGATTAACTCAACTGGCGACCGCTAGCTATGACTGTTAGACCTTCAGCTGTTACACTGAAATCAACTGAACTAATTTTTCGAGAGACACAGTTTACACAGGGATAAAACTTGTACAGATTTTAATTTCGTAATGAGTTTGCCAAACTTAGACCGCAGCCTTTTCAGCCTTAATTTAAGCGCCAAAATCAGCACTTCCTTTAGTCTAGGCTTAGTTTCCAAAGTATGCAAGCTATGCACAATGATTTAATCGCGAGGGTAATACTTTATTCTTTGTTTGCAGACCGTCTTAGGAAATACACACAAAAAGTCTAACAACTTCCCTTTGTTGTTAAATATATCATGCGAACTGAAGATATGCAAATCTGATCTCGGTGTTTTCTTTTCTCAAGCATTGAAACAAAGCCGTACACTGAATTGTTCTCCCAAGCTCAGTCCTACATGTAGTTCTTTTAAAAACGTCGATTTTTATTGTTATTTGAAGTTTGTTGTTTGTAATATTAGCTCTAAATGGTTTAAAAAATGTTACCTTATGATATAACATTATTATTGTTGGAGTTGTAAATTATTACTTTTTTTCATAACGGGGGATGAAGCGGTTTTGGGATAAAACACATGGAACAAGAGCTTTGCGATTTTTAAACGTTTTCCTTTTTTAATAAAAACCAATTTCAAGCACCAAATATCAAGTTTCTCGGGATAAAAATAAAACAATGACAAAAAATTGCTGCAAAGAAATAAAAACAACGTCTGTAGGTTGGAAAATCTCTTCAATAAACCCAATCAGTTTTTATAATTCTTTCAGTAGGGTTTTTCCTCAAATAAAAGAGAACGGCCTGGTGTCGCGAATCCTAAAACGACATTGCTGTGTTGAGCTACAGATAAAAAAGATTTTGCTCTTGTATTTTGAAAACTTATAGAACCCCAATGAAGATGCTTCAAAATATTTTAAAGGAGTACTGTCATGCTATATCGGTCGGCTGTCTTTAAATCAGGAAAAATAAAAAATAATGAAGCAGTTTATTTACTCAGGACTAAGTTACGGCACTGAGACTAAATACTGTCTTCATCTGTTATGGATGGCAAGGATAGAAATGGATTGCATTTTGAAAAACTTTGCCATTTTCAAATAAACTCTCCCACGTCATCTTGAGGCCATGATCACAAATGTACTATGTATGAGCTTTTCTGCCAAAAATCGATTGATATCTTTCTCCTACATTTCAAGAAATGTTTCAGCATGAGTAAAGCTCAAAGACATTTAGGCTGGAAAACAGCAAAACCCCATGACAGTGCCCTTTCAACTTAACAACAAAACGCGTGCAGCAGATACGTACCACAAAATTGTCTGAAATAATTGTTCCACTGAATTAACAGAAAAAAGACTAGCCCTGGACAGTATTAGCCTGCCAGCCACCAACATCGCTTGGAGACTGGGGCGAGGACATCTTGTATTCGTTGCTTACTTAGCCTGAGTATCAGGCGTTTCTAGGGTGGGGAAGGCAAAAAGAGCGAGAAGGAAGAAACGCCTGACACAAACAGCTTCTCAGAAGCCTTCCACTCCCACACAGTGCGTGTTATAATTTGCCAATCAAAATCACTTCCGGTAACTGTCATGTGTCACGAGAGTAAACTTCAATATGGCGTTTGTAATAACCCTTGCGCTGGAAGTTTGACTTCTGGTTGACTCACGTGACGTTTCTTATTGTCTTTTGACCAATTAGCGTAACATCCAGAATCTGGATGTTGGACACAAGCGAATCAATGGCTTTGTGTCAGGCCCTTCTCCTCTTCCTTCCCCTCGTCCTCGCTTCCCCGATAGGGTCTGATACTCAGGCTATTGCTTACTGTGCACGCTTTAAACGAGCAACTCTCGAACGATCAAATACGATTTTGATTGTTTACGATTACGATTGTTTCTTTTTTCAACAATGCAAATGTTGTTACCATTTTGTGCCATCATCTGGCAAGTTCCTACTTAAAGCTGGTACCTCCGAACGATAAATTGGGCACAGCCACTGAGAAACAGACTCCAGAAGTGTCTGACTTCGGAACGAGCCATTTCAAAGGTGACGAGTTGGGGATTTTCAGTTTGCATGATTTTTTTTTTTCGCCCATTGCTTGTGCAGGATTTTGTTTTGCAGTTGCATGAATTTTTTTCTTTGCCTTCTTCTTCGCACGAATTTTTATGTTTTTTCTTCACACCCACCCCATTACATTCCCAAATGGTCTATTCCTAAAGCCTCTGATAAACACTATTTAACCCTTTGACCCCTGGAAATTTTGCAGATTTATGGCGTTTGAAGGAAATCGAGCCATTTTCTGATCAGTATGTAGCCAAAAGGAACCCACTCTGTCCAAAATGTTGTTTTCAAGTCGAGAGAAAGCCCAGCTTTAGTTCCTAGTGTCAAATTCCGGCTTTCGAACCTCGGGCATGCGCAAAAGGCAAAATTTTCAGAAAAGTTTCACTGCTCCCTCGACTTTTACTTTTCGCTTTTTCCCTTCCGCGCTTCTTTTGCTTTTCTTTTACCATTTTTTTTTTCGTTTTCTCAGGCATTCACTGGGCTTCATTTCAGGGGAAAACGTTTTCGCGAGAGGCCAGAGGATCATGAAGGAAGTACAAGTGAGTAGTGGGACAAGATTTTCAGTGGAATTTCCCGGTGAAAATATTAATTATATGTTTTTTTTTTCTCAAGCCTGTTTCACTGAATGGGGCTCATGTGGGTACGATTTTGAAAGATCTCGTCCTCCCACACGTTGGCTGTCAGAGTTGTCTAGTAGCGTCGACAACGACGACGTCACAAGTGGTACGAAGGAATTGGTTCCATATGAGCGCCTATGAGCGCTTTCAGAGGTCAATGGGTTAAGCAATAGACCGCATTTTCTAAGGGTTTCCCGGCGTAATTAACTGATGGGGGATGTTGGGAGAACATGAGGAAAGCTTGTAAATCATGAGCCGTAGGTGAGTGATATACTAGCCTCCTACGCAAACCTTCTTTTGGCTCGTCACGCAATCTTTCCTTTCTTTTCGTTTGAGAGGAAAGATTGCGTGACGAGCCAAAAGAAGGTCTGTGTAAGAGACTAGTGATATACAAGCTTTTCGAGTGTTCTCCCAACATCCAAGATCGGTTTATTACGCCGGGAAACCCATGCAATAACTAACGTAACCCACGCAGGATGTTGGGAGAACATGAGGAAAGCTTGTAAATTACGAGCCGTAGGCTTCTCTAGTGTTCTCCCAACATACCAGGACAGGTGAGTTTATGACCCCGGGAAACCGATAGAAAATGCAGTCTACTGCATTATTGTAAGTAGTGACAAGGAGTTTCACCATAAAGTATGAGTTTACCGGAAGAATAAACCACACGTTTTTGAGCAATCCGAACTCGCGTAATGTAGCCGCTGTATAGGAACTCAGCACTCTACAGTTTATTTTGTCACTTTAAAACTCGTCCCGTACGGTACAAAACCTCCGTCCCAGAACGGTTCTTATAAAGGAAAATTACAAAAAATATATTAAAAAATGAGACGACAGAAAGCTTGCAACAATACAGGAAACATACGGCCAAAATACAAACGTACCTTATCGGCGACTCAACGTACGACACAGGAAAAACTAGCAGCAGCGAAAGCAAACTAAACAATCTGACATACACTATAAACAACGAGACGAAAATAAAAAACTTGCACAAAAAAGATTGGCTTTTAAAACTAAGACGAACAAAAGAGGTGTGAGCGTACATAGACATGAAAAAGGTTACGTAATGAAACAAAAGGAAAAACAAATAAAAGTATTGAAAACAGTTACGCAACTGCGGTAACACGTATCTCGCTCAATTTGTAAAACATTTTATACCATACCGTATAAGATACAGCCCATCAGAATGGAGGAAAGCCGTTGTATATTTGTCGGTATTCCACTAAACCTTCCCATCGATCAGTGCAATTCAACGGTATTACACTCAACCTTCTTAACGTGCACCGGATTGATTATGTAAGGCTACGTATTTTTCAACGACATGGTATAAAATAGTTATGCAATGCCTTCTCGTGGTATACCATAGACCCTATGCGAAAATGGCTGCCTTTAGATCATTCTTTTGATCATATTCAAAATAGCCCAACTAACCTCGCTCGGGATAACAAATTATTTAGAATGTTTGTCTAAAAAACGAGGTTAGTTGGGCTATTTCGAATATGAACAAAAGAATAATCTAAAGGCAGCCATTTTTGCATAGGGTCTATGGAATATCCCACTCGTCACTTGTAGTTTCTTTGCATACACACTCGCCTAAAGGCTCGTGTGTATACGAAGAAAAGTCAAGTGACTCGGGGAATATTCCATGGTATACCACTCGAAAGCATTGCATGACTAGTATGTATCCACATTCTGCGCACAAGAATAGATCTGGGGCGAGGCACTGGCTGACGTCAAAGCTCAACAAACATTGGGTGCGGTTCCGTATCCAAAATAATTTTATTTATTCGTTTCAAAATTTAAACAGCACACGACGTTTTGCGTGCCGCTGTGGAAAATTTCCCAGAGAAAAGGAAATACTCAAAGATTGCTCTCGTTCCTTCGTCCGTTGGAATTTACCAAATTTTGTTCTCCACCTGACTTCGATGCCAGTTCCAAGTCTTTTGACGGCAAGTTCAAGGAAAGTGATTTGAATGACTTATCTGAGACAAACAGCCAATCAGGCTTTCTCACGTGACTATTGACATAAATGGAAACCCTTTGACCAATGAGAGACATTCTGTATGCTGTTGACATCAAGCCCGATTGTTTTTTTAACGCAGAAAAATTTCTTCAACTGATGAAGCATCTTGAGTGATTTTCTCCAATCAGGGACATTCGCACTGCTTTGATATCTTTCACTGACGTCTAAAGCAAGAGCAAACAACTCATAAAATCACTGACTATCTGAGAGAGACATTCTTCTCCGAAAATTCATCTACTGCAGACCTCTCTTTACGAAACTGAACAGAGTACACAGCACAATGAAGAATGGCCCAATCTTCGTCATTCTTTTCTTATTACTTCTTGTGTTGTCGTCCCTCGTTCAGAAAAGCGTTGAACTTACAGGGATTTTGATTCCTCGTCGCGTTCCAAAATGTCGCAGCTCAAGGAGTAGACGAGGGAGGTGCAGAGGTGGGCAAATGAAGACTCTGGTTCCGATCTTCGTTGTCACTGAATCCCAAATCAAAAAGCGAAATTTTCTGAGGTAGGATTAAAATAGTCGAAGTTTATTTTTTTATTCTCAGAACTGATCGAGTGGCATTAAAATCCGTGGAGAGATTGGCTGAGTGATCTTATGCAATAAACATTTTTTCTAAAAAAAATAAGGCATTTTGGCCGACAATAAGTTCATTTGGGAGGCCATGTGGCACAAAATTTTTGAAATTTCTAACACGTTCCGGGAAATATTTACGCCACGGCCGGAATTATATATATAAACATTACCCTTCACATGTTGATGCCATTCTTTTCAGTATAGTAAAAGATATCCTTCGTTCAGAAACAGAACTTTCCGAGAATTAAAAGGATGAAACTGCCCTCAGAACACTACAGGCGGTAGCTGCTAAAAGATTTACAGGAAAGGATCGTTTGCAGAAAGAAACTGCCACGATAACTCCAGGAAAAATGCATCGAGTGATGCAATGGCCGGTTATTACTAATCCATTGCTGGGGCAATCAGGAACACAATAACAAGATGCACTGAAAAAGAGTGACACTGATTACAATGTTTTTTATCCCTGCATGTTTGTTTTCGCTTCCCGATTGCATGTTATTTATTAGATCGTTTTCACATGACGTCACGGCGGCCATATTGGTCCACAAAAACAAAGGAATGGCGGCCATGTTGGTGCACAAGGCTAACCCTCTGGGAATTGAAGTCTATTTTTATGCAAATACTTAACAATTATTGGACGAGGTTGAGCAAAATATCGTGATTTGTCAGTGGCGAGCAGATCAATTATTTGCCGAAGCCGAAGGCTGAGGCAAATAATTGATCTGCGAGAAACTGGCAAATCAGGATATTTTGCGATAACCGAGTTCAATAATTGTTTTATCATTCGATCACCAAGTTTGTTTTGATACTTTTTTAAGGGGAAGCGGTAAGCGTGCGCTGCTGGCAGAAATCAATTGGTTTCCATCTCAGTTAAATCATTTATTCTAGCGTGGTTACAATTGCGCATGACCAGAATATTATTTGCAGCAAAAACGCATTTAGACGATATTACGCATGAGCAGATCATTATTTGTAGTCAGTTATTTGCAGGTCACGTGGTGGGCTCTCAGCCAATGAAAAGGGGGTAATATCCATCGAATGATAATTTCTTATGTTTCACTGCACCAATGTGGCCGCTGGTCACGTGACTGAAAACGATCTATAGACCAATTTCGATATAGAACTTAAAACAATAAACATGACTTCGAGGCTCCGGGGAGTAAAGTAAGGATTTGTATGAGTTTTTTTCCTAGAGCCCCGAGGTGAGTGAATTTTTAATATATCGAAATTGGGCTATTAAACGCGACTCCCTGAAAATCTTAAAAAAAATAATACAGTACGTAGCCGGCAAGATAAACAGCCTTTTAACAATGGCAAAAATTAGTTCCCGCAAAACACAAAGAAAACGTTGATCCGCGAAATGAAACTCCTGTAAAAGTTTCGTGCCACCAGGTAATTACTTTAAAACCAAATTGACTTAACGAGTAGGGTTGTCCACATTGTGCTCAATCATGCTTGTTTTTTATTCCCCGGCAAATGTCACTGTTATATACATTAACTTTCACTATTATGCCCATTATTATTAAATTAAAAGTGAATAAAATTCATTAGTAGACCACAGGTTTGCATTGATTACAGGTGTAAATGGAAGCAGTGCAGGATAAGCCCGAGGAAGTGGCTGACAATGCTGTAAACTGCATGGGTCTGCAGGAAGCTATGTTTTTGCTAATTTGTAAAAATGAGTGAGGCATGGGGCGTTTTCCATTTACACGGAAAATCCGGAACTTCTGATTGAAAAATCAAATGGTACATACCGGGCGCGATCCATTTCACCAAAGTTTTTGGAAATTCCGGTACATTCGTTTCGAAAATTGTGGACAACCTCCGGAGGTTGTCCACAATTTTCGAAACGCATTTCCAGAAACGTTCTGTTTCATTTGATTTTGTACGGGAATTTCCGGAAATTTTGGTCAAATGGATCGCGCCCACCATTGCATTTGTAAATTATGGACCATCGGCTTAATCAATGCTCTTTTTCTATTCTTTCTTAGCTTTCCAACTGATACTAGTATATTTTGTGGCTTATCCATTTTGCATTTGGACAAGCTGCAGCATTGAATATTTAAACCTGAAATTTCCACCCGGATGGACAGTGTAAATGGAAAGCGCCCCTGGTCTTAAAATATGGTACCTGACCGTAACTTGGGCCGGTATCCGATGGGTTTGGCAAAAGTTTTATAAAACTCATGCAAAAATGTAGAAGAAACTTTGGGCTGTTGTTCCAGCATAATGCTCAAAACTTCATATAAACTGAGTTCGGGAATCAACCCTGACCAAATCGGTGGATCTGGAGGCGACTGCTCTCACGTTGTTCAGTAGGCAATACTGGGTCTATTTTTCAGTTGTGTGTTCAGTGACATGGCCTTTGAGTCGAAGCGCTAGCGAGACTGGCGGTGATCTTGTTGATCTTGTTTTGATACAAACTCCGCTGTCTTTCTCGTGTAAATGTATACTCCTTGGCATAGGAAAAACATGATTTACATAAGAAAAGCGGTGAGGTCTGGCCTGTATCAAAACAAGGTAAAAGCCAGCCTCGTTTCCACTCGTTCCATTTATAGGCCAAGTCTTTTCTTATTACTAAACTGAAAAAATTCGAACAAACAAAAAACATGGCTTTCTCCACCAATTAAAATATAAGCGCAGTGATTGACAGTCGACTATCCGCGGCCGCGCTATCTGATGGTAGACCATAGTAAATGATAGGCTTTGGCTTTTGATTCCCCCTCAACAGGATTGTTTAAAACTAAAACATTGAGCGTTGATTTTTTGTTCATCAACTTCTGGCCTCGCTCAAAGGGGGTTCAAAAGTTTTAATTTTGCTTCTGTTGTTGCTTTCAGGGAAAAAGAAATTGGTGAAGCTGAAAATGCCATTGAGAGCTTCTTGAGAGATTAAGCTGTGTGACAAGCGAGATGGCAAGCAACATAAAGTTCAACCAAGAAAGGAATTTCGGCAAGCAGTCCTTAGCAAGTAGTGAGCAGAATTATGCAAATATCTTAAAGCTCCATGTTATGATTTTGGCGAAGTTCGCTTTTGCATCGAATTAAACGCTTGAAATTATTGTATCGTCTCTTTTATGATGCTATATTGCTTCGTGCAAATCAAACCTTTAACTCTTTGCACACGACCTGTAAAACTGCGTGCTCTCATGGTTGAAGCATGCGTTAAAAACCTTAGGTGTGATTGGTGAATATAATGAAGACAGACGTACGCCGCAATGTTTTCATAGACAATCGTAGAGTCTAAATTGCGATTCGAAAGAAGAGGCTATTGCAACTGATTTTACCGGAAGAGCTAAGGCAGGGTCAAAAATGATGTCGCCGAAATTTGCCAAATTTGCCTTCACAGCGCAATGCGTCTGCATTGTGCAATGTGCATGCGACTAAACTTTTATTTTCACTTGTTATGACTCGCTAATTGCCAAAAATTAGATGTTTACAGTGTGCGCTTGAAAAGCATAGGACATCATTACATGTAAAAGTGACTCACGAAAAAAAAAAACAGCAGAAAAATACAAATAGTTAAAAGAGTATAGCATTAAAACTTTGAACTTGATCAGTTAAGATAATTTGTCATCAAGTTACAATTGTTATGCAAAACTACCAGGAAAAGCTATCAAAATGTCTTCTTAGCAATAACGATTTGGTAAATAAACCTCTTCGGGCGGCTGGTATATTGAATAGTTTGATAGACGGCTCTTTTAGCTTTAATTTGATATGGGGGTTTAAGCATCTACAGTTTAAATCGGACGCGCTACATCGCTTGGACGTGAGATACCTCCAATGGTATACGGTAACTTAAAAAAGCTGGCATGTTTTTCAGTACACTTGTTTTAATCGATCGCAAAGCTATTCATTTTCTTGTGAAGTATTTTCAATGATCGGACCCTTAGTTACTTAGTACTCCTTTCAGTAGAATATATACATATGATAGAGTGATAACAGCTGTAGGAAAGCTTCTTGCGAAGATGCAAAGTACCTTTTCCGTGTAGTTTTTTTTTTTTGCCGTAAATTTTGCTTATCAAAAATACCTTTTTCGAATCCTTTCCTAAAAAACGATCTACCGGTGAATCTCAAAAATCCGAATTTGGATTTGATTCATGATCCATTTTTAAATTTCACCACAACACGCAAAATAAGGATTTTCTGCGCGATCCACGTGATTCGTGAAAAGTGTCACAAAATAGACACGTGAATCGTGATTTGAGGACAAAAAGTCTCGTGATTCTACAGACCTTGTGCACTGTGCACTGGTCTAAGAGAAACGTGACTTCTGATAAATTTATATATAATTAGGAGGAAATAGGGTCTATTACAGAGGTCCGTGCATTCCGCAAATCGCCATACGTTGTTCTTCCCAGACCGAAAAACCGCCTTCATTTTTATTGTAAAGACAGAAACCGCACTTATTTCTTGACCGTAAACCGCCAAAAAATACTAATGTTTCCGAGAACCGACGCTCAAAATAGGCTTAAACCGCCAGACCGCCAGAGTATAATAGACCCTCACTAAATGCAGCCTTCCACGCAGTCGTTTTTAGGGGAGCCGTATTTCACCTCCTCCCCACAAACGCCTGCCTACCCGAAAGCAACATTCCTTTCCCATTGTTTGACATGCGAGGCGTCTGAGCCAATCACGAACAAGTCATAGTGATAAAACGTGCTTCTTGCCCTTTGTCACACAATACAGCCCACCAATACCTAGTCTGAAAGAACCACCCCACATCTCATGTAGAAATGAAGGAACTTTGAAAGACATAATCGTTAGAACAAAACTCAAGCCGAAAGTTCGAATTGAAAGCGTAAACTGAAATCCGGAGAAACGGGAGTCATGTTTGGCCTGACAGCACTCTCTTATCAATGAAATCACGAGAAACGGGAGCATGTTTTGTCTGTCAACATTTTTTTCTCTCTACCAAACTTGTGAAAGGCCGCCTTCTCTATGTTTTCCGCGTGTCCATCCTAATCGGTAAGACTAAGAGAAGATACCCCGATACTGTGTAAATATCTCAGTTGATACTTCATTAAGTTGACACAACAACCACGAGATATTAACAGGGGAAAGCGGTGAGGCTATCGAAGAAATCGAAGACAGATGGCAAAGCCTAGATCTCAGGGATTTCCAATATCCAGTAAGCAAATAGAAATATGTGGCTCTTCCCTTTCTCGAATTCCTGGATTGAAGAAAACTGGAACTGATTTACACACCTCGCATGTCAAACAATGGGAAAGGAATGTTGCTTTCGGGTAAGCAGGCGTTTGTGGGGAGGAGGTGAAATACGACTCCCCTAAAAACGACTGAGTGGGAGGCTATACTAAATGGAGACTAAATGGCATTTAAGTCGGGTAATTTGCAATGACTATTTTCTGCGCGATTCACGTGATTCGTGAAAAATGTCACAAAACATACACGTGAATCGTGATTTGAGAACAAAAAGTCTCCTGATTCGACAGACCTTGTGCAGTGGGCACTCGTCTGAGAGAAACGTGACTTACTTATTATAAATTTAGTCGGCAAGTCGTGCACGATCCACGTGATTCGTGAAATGTCACAAAAAATGCACGTGAATCGTGATTTGAGGACAAAAAGTCTCGTGATTCGACAGACCTTGTTTACTGAACGTTCGCCTGAGAGAAATGGGATTTACTTCTAACCAATTTAGGACAAAATGGAGACTAATTGGCCTCAAGTCGAGTAATTTGAGATGATTTGTTGTCGCATTTTGTTTCGAATCGGATTCGGTAATTTTATTGCATGAATTTCGCGAAGTAAACCTTAATCTTAACGCACGAAATGTAATTCTATTCACGAGCTTATCTTTTTAAAAAACCGTTATATCGCATTAAAACCGGCTGCAAGATTTAGTGTAAAGCACACTTACGTAAGTGCTTCCTTGTGGGAAAAACCCAAGGCAGTGGATATTTAGGAAAACAACAACCCCCCCCCCCCCCCCTTTCCCCCGCCAAAAAAAAACATGTAAATTTCCGATATTACGTTTGGCAAGTGCTCTTAAAGCATGAAGAAAAACACAGTTGAGACACATTTAGCTCCAGACAGTGGAAGCAACAACACTTAGGCTCCAGGCCAGTATAAACTGAATCATGGCATTCCCTCAGGTCATAGCAGTATTCCTCGCTCTGCTCAATGTAATCGGCCTTCCTGGAAATTTGCTGGTGGTAATGGTGGTCATCTTGGAAACAAAATTTCACACCATTCGGTACATTCTGCTCGCTAGCCTCGCAATGTCAGACTTTCTGCTTTTGCTCATCGTTAACTCACCCCGCATCGCAAGCATAGAAATGGAAGAATGGCCGTTCGGCGAAACAATGTGCTATTTGCATGCACTGTTTGCTAGATACTTTTATATTAACACTGTGTTCCATCTGATGGCAGTTTCGTATGATCGATATTGCGCAATTGTTAAATCGCCTTTGACCTATCACGGAATGATGACCAAGGCCAGAGCAGCTTTCATGGTTCTCATCTGGGTAATTCCGATCCCATTTTGCGTTGGTCCTTTGTTAGGATGGGGAAACTACGATTACAACCGAGAGGTGTTTTTCTGCCAACAAGTTTGGGTTACACAGAGTGGCTTAAATCCATGGAATACAGGAGTTTCCATTGTAGTCTTTGTTGTGCCATTTCTGGTGATCGCTCTTTTGACCTGGCCAGTCTATAAAACGGCACAAATTCAAGCTAACGCCATAGTGATCCAGATCGGAGGTCTTAACAGTTCTGAAAAACAACGGCAAAAGAACTCAAGACGACTAGTAAGTGAGCGGAAGGCGGCTGTGGATATTACTTTGATAATAGCAACGTTTTTACTGTGCTTTTGTCCTTCCTGGGTAGTTGCTGTGTGCCGTCAGGTGGTAAAAAGCAGTGAAATATCCGCCGAAGCAGTACTCGCCACAACATCCATCGTCATTTTTAACTCGTTATGTAACCCCATCATCTACTCCATCCGCAAGAGAGAATTTCGAAGTGCAGTTAAGAATGTTTTCAGGCGTATCATAGGTTGTTGATGGTTACTAATGGTTTTGTCGTTAGACACCAATTTAGTGGCTTTTAAAGTGTTGCCTTTCAAAAATACCGCAGGATTTTTGTTGATTGCTCTTTGTTATGGCGATAGGTAATGAATTCGAATTTTTGGGGTCAATTTTGTCAGATTCTTAAGTGAAACCTAATCAGTAGACTAAGAGGTTGCATTTGTTTTGGAGTCTGGCTTCAAGAGACACAAATCTTCCATATGCTATGTCCTGAACGCAATTTCGTAACATTGTACTTAAGCGGGTTTGAAGTCGCCAATCTTTGTACTAACGAGCATGTGAATGCTCTACAAATTTTTAAAGGTGGACATAGACTGGGAGAGACTGGCTATGAAAGGACACGGTGACCAAAAACCCAATTGAATTGAATAAATCAGCGAAAAAATATGCTTGTTAAAGACGTTATTCGACTGATCTCGTCTTATTAGCTAACCCTGCTCTGAAAGTTACACCTGTCTATCTAAAATATACTGATATACATGAAGTAATTTGAGATTAACATAAGCAGGTAAATCAAGTTGAAATCCGGCAAATGGATCTGTACAAACGAAACGATTACATTAGTAGTCTGAATTGTCAGCCGTCTCATTCTCCTAATTTAATGTGAGATTAAGATACTGTAAGCCAGTAAATCAAGTTGAAGTCAAATGGATCTGTACGAACGAAACGATTACGTAAGTAGCCTGAAATGTCAGCCGTCTCATTCTCCTAACCCTCGCCGGGCTCCCAAACCCCCGTAGGTTAGGGGAGGAGACAGCTGACATTTCAGACTATTACATAAGAAAAGACGAACAAACAAACAAAACGATTACATAAAAATACACGTGACTGTCGGTTCGCGACACTCCCTCTAGTTGTTATTCACTTCAGTGAGTCAATAAGGAATAGGGATAAAGTGCTGATAAAGTTTTCGCAAACGTTGTGTTTGAAGTCGTAAAAGACGTTATTCTACTGATCTCGTTTTATTGCCCAACCCTGCTCTAAAATTAACACCTGTCCGTCTAAAAATATATACATGCAAGTAGGCCTGAGATTAACATAAACCGGTAAATCAAGTTGAAATCAAACTGGATCTGTACAAACGAAACGTTTATATATAAAATTACACGTGACTGTTCGTGACAATGCTCTTGTCGGTATTAGGTACCAAGGGATTTGGTGAGTGTTTGTAAGGAGTGCTGCTATGTCAATTTGCTTACCTGCTTAGGCCAGGTTCAGACGCCGAACCGAATCGAATTCAACGAATTAAGTTGATGTGAAGTACGTCGTCTGAATCAATTGGTAACGGCGGATTTAATTTAGATCGCCTGAGCCAATGAATCCCGCCTGGCTCAGCCGGGAAGAAAGGCTGTAGACCAGCTTTGATTCAGACGGCGTACTTCACAAGAGCCGAATCAAATGCATAAATTATTTTAATGTATTTTCATGCTGTTTTCACATGAGAACATGCGCAAAGGCATCACGTAATCAGTATTTTGGAAACAAAGCGTCAAAAACGTTTTCACGTGACCAGAATTTTTGAACCGCGGAATGAAAGCAAAGGTCCGTGAAATGGGTTGAAAAAAAGCCCTTGTCCACGGACGTCTGAAATGGATAGTAGCATTTTGAGCGGAAGAAAGGCTCTTGTTTGCAGATGTCGGCGTGCGCCATTTTTACAATTGTATGCTAAACCTTTGACCAAATCTTAATTCCCTTCAGTGAATTAATTTTGGCCGAATAAAGTTTGGCGTCTGAATCAATTCAGCCAGGATTAATTAATTTAGGTCGGACTACCATTGAATTCAATGTGGCTTGGCTGAGGAACCGTACGTCTGAACCGGGCCTTGCTTACCTAAGTATTTATTTTATTTTATTTCATCAGGGTTGCCTCATTTGCTCCTTTCTGGTTGTTTTTTACTTTTTCTTATGGGATTCGTTGATTGACAGTAAAAAACACGGTTAAAATCGAACGACGTTTCGACCGTTCTACGGTCATTCTCAAGCTCAGTGAGCATAAGAACTCCTCTTCCTTCACTGGCAAACATTTCCGCGAGAAGCATGGCTTACCCCCAAAGAAACTTTCTAAAAATTTTACTGTTTTGAAGAAATGCACGAACAAGGTTGACTGCCTCATTTATGAAATGTTTTTTTTATTGGCAAACTCAAATCAAATCGTAATGTACAATCTGACTCAGGGGCACAAAACGAATTTGTTCCTCACTTTATCTGTTCCCCCGAGGAATCTTGCTGGCAGGCAAAATATGAGTTGTTTCCCTGAGCTGGTTAGGAAATTTCTTACTGTTGATGGTTTCGGCTGGGAATTACTGACTTTTTGTAGCATTTGGAGTCTAGCTGGCTGGAGAAATTCAGACGCCTGTTGAGAAATGGATCTTTCCCCACCCCACTGAAGGCTAGATCTGAGGCCTTTTGCCACTCCCATTTTGGCGTACGATATATATGAAATTGTCTTTTTTGTTGTTGTGCAGGCTGCTCAATTTGCACCTGGCTGGGAAACCAACCAACTTTATGTAGCTGGCTGGGAAATATCTTGTGTGTCATGCTGGCAAAAAGGAACAGATAATTTTTTCCCAGCAATATTGAAAAACACCGGAAAATGCCTTAACAACATTTAGTTTTATTTACCGGGGTATAACAATACATTTTTCAACAAATTGGTCGTTTTGTGCCCCTGCTGACTCAATTCGTGCGAAAGTTTTTAACAAAGAAAATTATTTCTTTTACATATTCTATTGTCTTTTAGCAAGCCTTTGTTATCTCTTAGCGCATACTTTTACTTCACTACATCCCTTAGTATATAATGTTAATTCTTTTTAGCCTCAAAATTGAACTTGAGAATGACTGTAGAACGGTGGAAACGTCGTTCGATTTTAACATTGTTTTTTTACTGTCAATTGTTTTAAGAAACCCATGATTCGTTGATTAAGGGGGCCTAACTTAACTACAAACTTAGCGTTGTTGCCAAGGGATTTTTACGGATTGGATTTGTAAAACACTGTTTTTTCGGTGTTTTTGCCCTTATATTGGTGAAACGTGCGAAGGTGACATGGGAAATTTACAAATTATTATTGCGCATTCCCAACTTGTCCCAGGTCCCAACCACGCTTTAGATAGAAAAATCGCTATAACTAGGAGAAAATTATGTGTAGTTCTGATTTTTTTTGCCAATCGGAGATATTCCAGCCTTCTTTACAAGACTACGTAAGCAATTGTTGTCAACGTACATAACTGCAATGATAATGTCGAAATGGTACGAATTTGCGTACTTATGACGTCATAAATCTCACAGTAACGCGAATTTAAAAAAAGTACGTAGAGTTTTGCACCTTGGCGATCGTCAATCATTGGCACCATTTTCGATATGCAAAAGTGTACGCCACTAGAGTTTTAGGCTCTTTCTGTTCTGGTCACGTGACTTGCCAAATATGGTTGTGACTTGAAAATCTTGAAAACCTTTTTGATTGTAAAAACATAGCCAGACAGTTTGCCTGTGCAAGTTAGGGTTTCCAAGATATGAGGGTTGGGAACTTTCCCTAGCAACAACTTTAGCTAATTTTGTAGTTAAGTTAGTCCTCCCTTAAATGACTTATTTATTTATTTGTTTATTTATAGAAATACTTTGGGCTAGAGTGGATGGGAGCATCTGTACCCGAAAGTCAAGCATTTGTGTGTGTGCATGAGTGTGTTCATACCGTCATTCAGGGGCGGTATGCAGTGTGTCCTTAGAGTCTGTCATCTCATCTGTGTGTGTGTGTGTGTCCAACTTGTGACGAACTATCTGTGCCCAGCTATTAGTCCAGTTCAGATTGTGTCAGTATATTTAATCAAATGGTCAAGTGTTGCCCAAAAGTTGCCAAAAATCGGAAAAGGTTCTTCCAGAATTTAAAAAGTTTCTTGGGCCTAGAAAAGCAAACTATTTTATTCTGCATAACATCAGAAACAACATTTTTTATTGTAACAGAGATTACAACACAATCTCGTCCATGCTTGCACGAATTGATCGTTTAAATGAAATCAAATTAAAGTGAACAAGGGTTAGGAGCTTTTATCTCAAATCGGCTTCGTAGAAACTGATATACGTCGTTTCCCAAGAAGGATGAAGTTGTTGAACATGTCAGTGGTTTTTTTGCCTGCGGGACTGTTTAGCCATACAGTATGCTTAGCACATCTACAGTATAAGCAGTCACCACTTTGAATATTCCTCCATCTCATAGCTTTAACCCAAAAGTCGTTAACGGCTTTTCAGTCAACTAACATACGAGATAATGGGTCTTTACCATATACACAAAAAACTCGGAAATTATGGTTGGGAAATCAAATGATACATATCATTTTATTTGGAACGTTTCAGAAATTATGGGCCATCGGCTTAATCAATGTACTTATTTTGTTATTTTAAAGCTTTCCAACTGATACTAGTACATTTAGTGATTATCCATTTTGCGTTTGGACAAGTGGCAGCAATGAATATTTACAGCTGAAATTTCCACCCGGATGGATCGTGTTAATGGTAAGTGCCCAGTGTTTCATCTGAATTGTATTGCATGCAAGTGGAGAGTTTACAATGAATTACCTTTTACTGAAACATACTTAAATTTTTGTCACTTGTTATGCTAAAAGGGATTGAATAAATTGCTTCAAGCTTACCGGGATCTATTCCAAGTCTGCAAAATCTGCGTTAATTAACAACTTGCGAATACTTTTACAGGTGTATTCCTGGAGACATAAAGCATTTTTTTCCGGCTTTTTTTTCTCGTGATTATTTACATAAGCACTCGATAAAGCACATTTCCATTTGTGTGGTATGGCCGATATTAATCCATAATATTTAGTAAAGGGTGGCTTAAGACCAGTTTTCCTGCAGAATTGTCCATATCCCAAGAAGCTGCTTTTTTAGTAAATGATCTCAATTCCAACAGTTCTTTCCAATAAATGGATTCACCCGCTATAGCAATACCTTTAATATTCCACAAGGTAAGATCCTTAGGATGGATCTGAACACAATCTTTCGCAAGTAACTACTGACCTTCTTCCCAGGCTTTAAGAACATCAATATAGAAGAGCGGCACTGTTGAGATTGAGACGTTTTACATCATAATTGCAGTCAATTCTTCATGAATGTCAAGGATGTGAAGAATTGAAAACTGGAAAAACTGGCCAACTTTTCCATGTTCCGAAACATAAATCAACAAAAAGTTAACATAGTTTGTTCCCCCTCCTAGCCGATAAAAGTCGTACGATAAATTTATCAACGTAAAGAGATTGAAACACCAACGTTTCGAGCATTGGCCCTTCGTTATGACGACAGTCTAACACTGGAAACGTCAGCCGCTTTCACAATCTCTTTGTGGTGGCCAATTTACACACGTACAGTATCAACTCAGATGATAAAACCAAATTTTCGTGTACTACTCCCCCACGGATGCAGCACCACAGCTCCTTAGAAACTAATACCCGTTATTCTAACGGTGTCTACTTCTTTGTTTTGAAAAAGAACACTGCGTATGCGTGCAGGTACTGAAAAGTGATTCGAAGTTAGTTTCATCAAAGTAGATGTTCACCTTCAACGAACGTAACACATAAATCTTGACTGTGATCCTCCCGATAAATTATGGTATAATTTCCTCTTATAGTGACTCTACAGACCTGTTGACTGATTGTTTACGTGATATTAATAACTCTTTTCAGCCAATCAGATTACAGTACAGTGTCCCGGTGTTAAATTGCTTGGTTTACCTCCTCTTTGCACGAGTTATGTGCTTTTAAAGCACTCTACCACAATGGTTTCCACTTTCAATATCGCACAGAAAAATAATCACGCTAAGAACTATCGCGTAAATTCTTTGGGCTTGAAGTAGTTCCTCAACTGATCACGTAGCTACGATATCTGTTGAGAAGACCTTATCAAACCCAGAGACTTGAGTTAGTTCAACGGAAATTTAACAACTGTGATTTCGTGCATGAAAAGTGTCACTTCGTTTACGTTTTATTAATAGAAATTCCTCGTTATCAACAGTATCTCTCTTGAACGCCAACAAACGATCGAAATTATCTAAGAATTGTTTCGGGAATTTCGATCATATTTTCCCCGAAAGAATGGGTCCGAGGAGACATCGAAACTCAGAGTAATTGTAAAATTTGGTAAAATCATTAGTATGCTGTGTCATAGAGTGAGGGAGCACGGGGTAGGGACTGGGCAGAATTTCTTCCGAGCAGATCGACCAACCATTAATAATGATTAATGGCGTCAACCCACTAATTTAAAATGTGGTCTTAAGCCAACTGAAGGGGCGCTGTGGTTGGTCAATAACCGTCTCACAACTCTTAATAATAAACACAGTGTCTTCCCCAAACTTTTTACTCGTCAATTGTTGAAAGAACCCGAAGAAGTAGTGAAATTCTCATAAATAGCACGTACGCTGTTAGACGTTTGCCAAAGTTTCTTTCAACATTCCACTCATATTAAAAAAAAAATTATTGTTTAAATTTTTGATGAGTTGGTAAGAGATTCTTTCTTGCCACATACTGAGTAAATTATGACATGGTGTATCATATGGGGTTAAAAAGGAGTGAACATTAAAGGGGGTTTTAGCACAATTTGAAGACTTTGTCACGGGAAAAGAAGATTTTCCTTGAGTTCTCGCTATTTTATTATGTTGAGAGTTAACTGTCATTAAAGAGAAATGGCTAACTTTCAAGGTGAACAAAAATCCTCCCACAAAATGTTCCGGGGGAAGATCGAACAACAAACTACACCACACAGCAGAAGGTACGTTTGAAGATACGCTTTGAACTACATCAGCCGTTCATTTTTAGTTTCGCTAAATTTTGAAAAGCCACAAGTTACACTTGATGAATGGAAGCTTTAATGCAGCAGTCTTTAGTATACTGGCGCCACAAACCGTTTCTTAAAAATCGATAAGATGCGATTGTGTTCTCCGAGAAAATGACTTTATTTCTTTTAATTGGTGTTCGATGGACAAAGAGGGGGGAAAGTTAGTAATTTTGGCCAAGGAATGTACAATATGTACTGACTGTGGAAACAACCTAAGTTAAGTATAATGATATTATGTTTGGAAACGTGTTGAGCTTTAGCCCCAACTTCTTTGTGACTAGAGTAATCGCCTTGTCATCAAGAGGAAAATCGGAATTATCTTGAAATTTTATCAGTGTCATCTCTTTTAGGTCTTCACTCACTCATTCAGGGCTCGAACAAACCACCATTAACGTCAAAGTAAACAGTTCAGCTGAACAGCTTTCATCATGTTTTGATGGTCGCAGTATTAGATAGACATAGATACCACAAACGAATTTGACATAGTGCCATTTACTGCAAACGTTGAAATTCACACCATCGTAAATTATACTTGTGTGGTAGGACATTGACAACCAGAGGACCAGTATCAAAAACGATATTGCATTGTCACTACACCCCTACCCTCTTTTAAACTAAGTGAAGCGTGGGGGTGTACTATACCCTTGGAAAGGGTCTGTATTGCTATATTGCTTTTACAATTAAAACGAGATATTATGTTAATGCATCACAGTGAAATGTTTTGTTTTGTTTTAATGGCATTACTTATATTACCCACTTTATAGCTCAAATATGTATTATATAAAGAGGGATTTTAGAGGACAAGAAAACACAATTTTTTTTTTGTTTGTGCTCGGGGTGAAGCGGAGCGAATTGTATCAAGGGACTTGATTAACCAGTATGGCGCGGGCATTTCTTGTAGGAATTGCCATTTCCATTGCTTTAATGTCCTTGTGTCATACTGCTCCGGTTGAAGAAGAAAATGATGCTGGTGTAATGAAAAGAAAACCTCTTCTGGAAAAACTAGGCATGGAATTGTACAGGTAACTTTAAACAATACGAATGGTCTGATACTTAAGTGTAAAGGTTGAAGAGTTATCTAACATTTTCTTGGGTTATCTATTCGCAACGCTTACGATAAATATGTTTTCTTAATCAAAATGACACCTGAGACCTTCGTTAAAGGGGAAACGCAATTTCCTCGCTATTAACAACAACGAAAAGCTAACTTAGAACAGGAATTACTAGTAACTTGGAACTGAGCTAGCCGCAGCTCAAACATCGGGCAACTGGATAAAATATTTATTAGCTAGAAATCAGGTAAATGCATAAAACAGTTTAGAATACAGGAGTACCGTTTTAGTATCTTTCTCTGTGAACGTTTTGCTTTCAAGAAAAAGATCTAGCTCCGAAAAGAGAATATTGGCTAGATTTTGCTAACCGTTACATTAATCTTTGGGCCAACTTAGGGTATCCTCACGTGAATTTCTAGCCCCTGTGAGGAAGGTCTGAAACGAAACAGAGGTCCGGTTTATATTGTGTTGAATAACTACAGAGTTGCCTTTGTAGGCGATATTTAGCCGGTTCAGACCTTCATAACAGCAAAACCACTTTTTGTTTTTGGTTTTGGGGGAATAAAGACGTAGTTATAACGCGATTTCCAACACACGCAAGGATCTACGAGCCCATAGCACTTTCTGAAATTCATGATCCCAGAAAATAAATTCGTTTCTATTCTTCACTAGAACTTGCGACTTAATTATTCTAAAACAACCCGATTTTCTCCTTAAATGTGGCTTTCAAAGAAAGGCTTGTTCGGCGGTACTTTCTAGCTTATAGTGCTTTTTTTTTTTCTGTGTGCGTGGAACAAGATTGTTTAAATGTATAAACTCTTAGGCTTCAGAGTTAAACAGCTTCCTGAATAAAAGTTGAGAGCACAACCCCAACTTTGATGGAAAATTTAAAAAACCCTTGTACTACCCCCCCCCCCCCTGCAGTACTGTTTGTTTTATTCTTTTCTTTCACATGCAGCGTGGCTCTAATATTTGGATCTGGTGTTGACTCTCGAGTTTTGACACATTCTAAAGGGCGGTTGTTTTTCACTTTGAGTTTTTGATTGAATATCTACAGTCCTCGAGAAAACGTTTGAGGCACTTTGCCAGAGAAATTAAATGCAATGCTGCGTCTTCCCGACATCTCCCAGATTTATTGTTGGTTTCTCGCGGTGTCTACTATTTAAACGATGGCACTGAGTTGCTATCAACATTGTCACGGGAGAGGGGCTGTAACAATTAAAAAATAACAAGACAAACATGTTTTTTGGATTATAATTTTAATACACTTTACTTCTGTGCATTTGAGGCGGGATTTTCTTCATTTTCTCAAAAAATGTTGACCACGATGCAGGTGAAATTTTTTAAGCAGTGCGTTATTGTTATGTTCCCCTTTTTCCTATTCACTTATCGGGAATTTTTGCTAACCTTCATGAATTACTTCAACCATATTTCAGAGATCCTCACATGAGCCCGTACAAAAAGAGATGCTACTGTGGATACGGATATCAGTGGAAAATGCCACCCATGATGCCTTGGGGCCCGGCGATGCCCCCAAGACCGTGGGGACCGCCGGGATTTGGTCCCCGTCCCCCTGCACCTCAACCCAAAGCAAACTACTCTTCGGATGAGGAAGAAGATTAGGTGGGTATTGTTTTTACTCTTGTTTAGTCTCGCTCTCACCCATAAAATAAAGGATGCAACAGCCAATAGCAAAACTGTAAGCCGTTGTACGAATAACAATTTAGGCGGTTTTCAATTGACTATCGAAAATAGATGAAACTGTGTATGATTTCATATATTTACATTCATTTAGTCATCACTCACGGGTTAAATACGCTCCACAAAATGACCAGCTCTCATTTGGCTTGTTCTCTGATTGGTCGGTAAAACTCGCGCCACTTTTAATTACTCAGCCAATAGGGTAAGCAAAACCAAAGCCAACTGTCATTTGCTAACGCTCATTTTCCCGCGCTTGGCACCGACCATACATGATTCCTTCAAATTCTGACTGGTTCCTTGCAGTGTTTGAATCTGTTGCGATTGGCTGGAGCGTTCTGGCCGAAAGCTACTAAGTTGAAAATCGCTCTACCCTCGAGAACGGGTCTTGCCTACATCTTAGCCTGGCGCTTTGGCTGCCAGGGTGATGTACCCCAAGATTGAGGGTAATAATTATTCTTTTATTTTGTAGAAATGTTATCAAATCAAGGAAAGAAATCCTTCGTTGAAAGACGCACTTTTCAGATTTATATCCCAAGGCCTTAATCATAAGATATACAACAATTAGACGGCTGATAGTTAGTGAGAGTATTGAAACGCCTGAAGCCAATTAACAATCAAAGTCGAAAGAACCCGAGAGCAAGCCGTCTAAATTCTTTAGCCTAAACCGGTGGACGATCTATTCAACAATGAAATCCGTTACAAGTGACATTTCACTATCTAGCTGATTGCAAGTCCAATTATTTTCTTGGTCGACGTTCTCAGACACTCTATCGAAAAATAGATTGCCCGTAAGTAGCCAGGTTTGCAAAATTTGTAGCGAACCACAGAAGGATTTATTGCATAAATCTTGGAGTTTTGAGGGTAATGTAACACTGAAGTCTGCGTTCTTTTCCTACAGATGGCCTGACTGGCATGGCTTGTCCTTACGTGGAAACGAAATACTTGGAAGACGGAGACTTACAGATACTTACAAATACCAGAGAAACATGTCGACTCACGAAATAAATTTTGTTTTGAAAATAACTTGTGTCACATAACTGCAAGTTGCGCCTTAAAAGCCGCATGTAATATAAATCCAGTCCAATATACTTTAGCCTCAGAAGTATTTGTTTTTGGGGGATGTGGTGCAATACGAGTCCCCTTATAACGACTACGTGGGAGGGTAAACATACTGTACCCTGTTTCCCTACCAGCGCAGTCCCCAAGCTTCACTCTTCCGCAAGATTTTTCGAGGAAGATTAAAAGGAACGTTTGGGCCACACCCTTTCCTGGAAAGAACACACAGGGTATATTGGCAATAAAATCTCATCTAGATTAGGTATGCTGCACCGAGCACAAAGGGCTGTCCCTAAGGCTACTTGTCTAATGTTATACAACACCTTGATTTTGCCATTGTTTGACTATTGTTCTCTGTCTGGGACACTGGTGTTGGATGCAAAACTTATCTGCATAAGTTAAACATACGTGCTGCTTATATAATGATCGACGTGTAGGTTCAGATGAGCTAAGACCAACAGTCAGCTGGCCCAGTCTACAGGCCCGAAGGGAATACTTAAAGTGTCTCTTAGTTTTTAAACGTCGTCATAACTTAGCGCCGTCGTAACTACTCTCAGAATTTAAGCATGCTTATGAAATCCACAGGTACAACACTAGGGCTAAAGACCTTTTGCGCCTTCCTCTTGCTGGAACAGCCAAGTACCAGGGACGTTTTCGAATAAATGGTGCTCGTGCATTTAATGCATTACTGACGCAGCTTAAGACACATAGATGAGCTGAATGAATTTAGAGCAAAGTTTAAACGCCACCTTAAGCAATAATGATGTGGATGATGGGGGCGATGGGATGGGGGGGGGCGGCGTGGGGGGAGAGGGTAAATATCAAACACGGGAAAGGGGATGGACTGAAGAGGGAAGATAGATAGACAGATGTGTAAATCAAATCATGTGTGTACTTTTAATGTCATGCGTTTTTAATATTATGTTATATCAGGACTCCATTTAAACTGAAGTAAAATTGGGGAGCAGAGATGGCGCAGTGGTGAGAGCACTCGCCTCCCACCAATGTGGTCCGGTTTCCTGGACTCGACGTCATAAGTGGGTTGAGTTTGTTGTTGGTTCTCTTCCCTGCTCCGAGAGGTTTTTCTCTGGATACTCCGGTTTTCCCCTCTCCTCACAAAACACCAACACTGCTCAATTCCAATTCGATCCGGAATGCTCGAACGTTTAATACATGAACCCCTGGCTCGGGAGATTGGGCAACCACTCCTCACGTTATCGAGCTTAAATAAATTACATTTACATTTACATTGACTTAGAAAAAAACTGACCACTCTGCTGGCAGGGTGTATAGCTTTATGTGAAGACGTATTGGTGCGAGCGAATACCCATCATTTCGAAATGTGTAGTCACCATCTTGTTTGTGAAAAGGGAAGAAGGGCAGACAAACTAGGAAGTGAGACTAAGGGGCTAGGTATCACCTTCATCGACATATCTCAACAATCCTACGTGTTAGCTAGATAATCTAGTACTCGCCCAGTCCAAGGAAAAAAACGCACCTCAATGTTCATGCCACAATGCCAATAAGCCACAAAAGCGCTGAAAACACTGTGGACTCTACTGTCAGAAATAAATGGCAGGGTGCAGTCTGGATTCCTTTTAAAAACTGCAATTGCATTTGATGTGACTGGCATAGAAGGATTAAGGCCAATTAAGGCCCCAGGCTAAATGACTTCAGTGAAACTGAAATGGTTACCTTTTTTGTAGTTTTTTCAAGCGTCCGTCAGAACAGGTATCGATTCAATTACTATGGAAATACTCCTTGCTACTTCCACGGAGATATACTTCTTCACCAACCTCATTTTCTCGGTCTTTACTGTTAGTTACGGGTCCTCATCTTTCCCCTTTGATTTAGGGCCCAGTCGCGAAGGTTATTAAATCACTCCGGCGTTAATCAGGCGCATGGGAAAGTCAAGAAGTTCAAGAAACCACAAGTTGGCTAAGTCGGTTGTAAGGATGATTTTCAAGTCACTTGAAACTTTCTTGGTTCATATATTGAATCGTTTTAACTTTCTGACTTTAATGAGATGCAAAGTAAAATGACTTGAGATTTTACTTAGGCCTCCACGCACTTATTTTGGTAAAGTAATATTTCGGAGCTCTATAAGTCTTACTTAACAGCGTAGTGTAAAGACTACCAATATTTGAAGTTAAACCCCTACATTGTTAATAAGAAGTTATTTCTGGATTACGACCTACAAAAGAAAGAAACAAAACAAAATAAAACTCGAGTCATCTTGCTTCGAAGACGACTTCAAAACCGTTGCCCGCTTGGAGACGTCGTGTGAAATGATGTAACGTCCGGTAGCGCATGCGTATAGACTGTTTCCAGCCGGCGTCGCCTTCGAAGTCGTCAAGATAACGCAGATGAAACTACATACCAGGGTGCTTGCTTTCGTTATCAATGTTTTATATTCTCTTGAAGGCATGGAAGCACTCTTCAAACTTACAGCCCCTCTCCCGTGACAATGTTGATAGCAACTCAGTGCCATCGTTTACAATAGTAGACACCGCGAGAAACCAACAATAAATGTGGGAGATGTCCGGAAGACGCAGCATTGCATTTAATTTCTCTGGCAAAGTGCCTCAAATGTTTTGTCGAGGACTGTAGATATTCAATCAAAAACTTAAAATACGTTGTTTAAAATCGTTGTTGTTTTTTTTTTTTTATGAAATGCTGAAAATAAAGGAAAAGTTTATAGGACTAAAACGCTATAGAGTCGGGTTATTAACACAGGGCTATATCCAAAGGACCGCAAGCGAAAAGTTGACGCTTGCGGTCCTTTTGATCTTTATAATTGGTCTGTATGAATAAGTCCGTAAGGGAAACAAAGTCAGAAATATATTCAAAAGTTGCAAACACTTTCTTGGGCATAATTAATAGCCCACGCAAGAAAGTACGACATAAAATTTGTTTTCCTTTTTATTTGTCACGCTGAAGAATTAAGATTTACGAGGAAACAGTGCGCAGCAACGTTCAATTTACTTACAGGATTTTATGTGCCCTTCCAGCAAATCGGGCATTCCAGCCAGTACACAATTAATGAAAAGGCAGGAAGGAATTTTAGGTAGGCTTAGCTTGAAGGTTCAGAAATCCCCGCGTCCTCATGCTTAATGCGAAGAGATGATAGCAATAAAAGATTCCCTTTCAATTTCGACCGCCGAAAAAATAATACTGGAATAATCATGAGTCAAATTCTCGCGATAAGTTTTCAAAGTAGAGCCGTCTGGGCGGCAAATATATCAAAATATCTAAGAGATTTTCCAAGGCTAAAGTTCACACAAAATAGCCGAAGAGATGTAAATTGTTTTGCGTAGTGCAGAATACAGATCTTGAAACGCGCTGCCAAAACAGTTTTCTAAAGCGTTGAGGATTCATCGACAAATCATTGGGCGCCTTATGTTCAAATACCTTCAACACTGTCAAAGTTAAGGACTTCGTTTACAGTAGTTATATCTTATTTTGATGGTAATATGCGAAAGAAAGAAACGTCTTAAACTCCTGGGAGTGAATACATAGCACAAAGAGCGATTTAACGCTGGTAAAAATTAATATTCCATTAAATGATCAAAAGTACAGTCTCTATGGTGAAAACAACTAATGGCCTTCAACCTATCTAAAACTGAATGAATTGTTTAGTTCTAAATGATAAGACTGTTTTTGGGCAGAATTCGTTTCACTGAAATATGATTATGAACTGACTTTCTAAACACCAAGAGCCGCCTTTGTGTTTTCCGAAAGAAATTAGCGGACAAGTCGGCGTTCGAAACCAGCAAGCGGTTGGGTTTTTTTCTTTCCATATAGAGTGTGGGTGGTTGTTAGTGAATCTGTTCTTAAATTGTCCCTGCACATTCGGAAATTTGCTATATTCATTTCTTTTTCTCACAAGTTTAGTTTTTTCGCACATGAAACACACAAAATAATAAATAAATAGATAAATAATGCCCAATAAAAAAGAGAGAAAAAACGGATAGAAAGAAACATGGCTGAATTGAACCACATCGAGAAGCATGATTACTAAAAGTAATTTCAAACTGGCTTGCATTCTAAAAATATAACCAGAGAAGGGCAAATGAATAGAATAAACACAATCAAAATAAAATTTAAAAGACAAACTAACGAGTAATTGCAACAAAAACTGGGAAAATTAATTGTGGTGTACAGATGCAGCACAATAAACCTCAATTCGCTATTAGATGCACCTGCCAGTGAAATTGTTCCCACATAATTGCCAGTTTCTAGACGAATTGTATATTTCGCCGAGCCAAAGCGTCTGCAAGATTCCAATTCAATTCAACAAGCCATACATTGAAATAACATGCATTTTGAAAACACCTACTACAGGTTGGAAGTCCACTGAGTAAAGCACAACCTCCCCGAGGTGACATTTGCAAGGAAATTACCGTCTCCGACGGTTATTTTGAAATTAAAAATCAAGAAATGTCCTAATTAACAACCTAATTGACAACCTATTGGTTTCAATACATCTTAACCAATGGTTAGCGCTAACCATGCTTCGAGCAACTTGGCCCTGTATTGTTTATTAGCCCTTTTATAGCCAACAAAAAATAAAATAATGATGCTTTGATTCCAATGATATTGGTTTCAATCTTTCCCGTTTTCCTCGGTCCATAAGACATTAAAATTCGTAAAAATAATAAAAGTAAGTATGTAGATATCTTTTGAAATGGTGAAGCCCTTATTTGTCAAAACCACTCAAACAAAGAGCGAAACAAGCAAAGTGGAGTTGTCGACTATGATTTCGCTATACAAAGGCGGCATTTTCAGCTGTAAATGAAACCTATTTCAGCAAGCTAGGATTTATTTTCTTTTAAATTTGAATTCCCTCAGTTGACAGATAAGAGCTTTCTCTACACGTTGGTCGTATTTTTCGCACTTTTTTTATTTCATAAAACCTCCACTGTCAATACGCGATACGCGATCATCCACCTCTGGAAATTTCTTTGTCCAAAGTACTAGATTAGAGTACATAAAAGCTGTTTTTCGCGATTTGGCGTAAGATATACCGAGCTGTGTGAGAGACCTACCAAAGAGAGCATTCAAAAGGAAGTTAATCATGTTCTCTTTGACATCTTGGAAAATGCAAATGATTACATTGAAACGCTTTTAATAGTGCAAAGAGCAAGACTATTTAAATAGCTAAAAATCTCCTCATTTTTCCTTTTCCCATATTTGTACTATTATCGTTTTTCTTTTCCCGGATTCCCTCACTTCTTTTTACTCAAGACTTTGACCTTCTCGATTTTGTACTCATGTGTCTTTCCTATTTACTGAAAATTTATCCTTTATCCTTTAATTGTTTGTAAGCCTGGCCCACCTGGATAAGCCTTAGCTAACCGCAGGCGGGCTACTTTTTTGTTTTGTGTTTTTGTAATGTGTGAAAAAGAAATTGTGAAAAATTGTGAAATAAATTTCGCATCTTCAATTTTGGCCCTACACGCATGGTATAAACATTCTCAAATAGATACTGTAGTGTGTACTGTGTTCTGTACTGTAGTGTGGTTCGAACTGAATGCGGCCAATACCCAGCACATCCTAAGAAGCACCCGTCGCAGCCTCATAAAATCTATAAGGGCTCGTAAGCAAAAGGACAATACTAGCTTATTGATCATGAGATACATATAGCAGGCACTACACTCCTTTATCTTGTCTAAATTTGACCGGCGACATTTTCAAGAACCGCACTCACTTTTTAACAATTAAGACAGCCGAACTGCATAGTCTGATAAGACGGCGTGTACTAAAACCCGAAACAACGAAACGAAACCACCGAAACAAGCGAAACGAACGAAACGAAGCCACGAGCCAGCAAAAGACAGAATTATCTTACATTTAGGACTTTAAGAAAGAAAATGGTTTCGTATTTTTTTTATGTATTTTCAGGGCGGAGCACCGACCAAAGCCGATGGGAAAAGAAAAGAAAGGAAAATAATTGAAAAGTTAGGGAAAGAAGTATTCACCGATAACGTCTCAGTCAGTTTAAACTGTATAGTAGGGGAGAAGACTGTGAATTACAAGGACAGACTATAGGAGACCAAAAATCCATGTAATCAAATTGTTTCGGTGGTTTCGTTTCGGTCGTTTCGTTTCGTTGTTTCGGGTTTTAGTACATGCCTAATAAGACCCCGATGAGCGAAGCCTGGAAAAATTTTTTTTAGCCTAAATCGCTCTGAATTCTGGTTTAAACTACCCTTATAACATACTCATATACTAGGAATTTTTCTTCTCTTCATGTCCATTTTGCTGCTTATATCGCCAAACAAACAAACAAAACTGAACAGGTTTTGTGATGAAATAACAAACACTTCTAAAGCAAACAAACTTCCGGCCACAACTTCCTTACTAAATATTATGTGTAAATGTCACTTTTTTAAAGCGCCGTTGAAAGCATAGGTAATGGGTTTTCCCTGTATACGGTGGATAACATTACCTTTGAGTGCACTGCATTACGTTTAAAAAACATCTTCCTGAAACCTTCTCGGTAATTAGAGCTGCGGAAAGCGTACAGGATCGGGTTCAAACACGAACTCGAAGTCACAAGCAATTCAAACACACGGAGCAGAACTGAAAGCATTCCCTGGTCAGACACGAGTTTTCTACGGTCTTCTAACGCAATGTACAAAATAAACGCTCCGTACGGCACATAACAAACGTAAAACGCAGCAGTGACTCCGATTAAAAGCTTTGCCAGGCGTTGTTTTGTTTGTCGGTCGCCCTGGCCGGAAGGCGCTTGGGAACAAACAGTGTTCTTGAAAAACAATCCTCGAATGATTTGGAAATAACAGTACGCTAAAATGATAAATGGTACAAAACCGAGAATAATGACAGTGCAAACCACATGTATGCGAAGTAGAGAGACCGCCTCCAAACTAAAAGGGCAAACGCAGCGGCCGTATCGCACGCTGTACCTGTTCTGTGCGAAATCCGGAAGAGTTATTAAAATTGCCGCGATCCAAATAACCACGATAACGTATTTGATGCGTTCAAAGCTTAGTCGAAGCCCAGCATTCATAGGTTTCATCACAGCTTTGTAACGCTCGACGGCAAGAATCGTCAGCGTTAATACCGAGCTCGCAATTGCAACACTGATTATTGCATTGCCAGTGAAAACCCTGCAGATGTAGTCTCCAAACTTTCCCGATGGGTGTATCGGGTAAAACGCGAAGCTGTAAGTTCTTGGGCACCAAAGCAGAGTCAACACATCGCTGACGGCCAAGTTAACGAGAAGAATGTTCGTAGTCGTATGCATAGTTCTTGTCTTTCGAACCACGGTTATGACGAGACCGTTTCCAATCAAACCGACCACCACTACTAACGAATAAAGAACCGCAAAAACGATATCCACGGCTCCGATCGAAAACTTGGTAAAATCCGGTGAGATATCAGTTTGGTTTGCCAACATGTTTTAGCTGTTACTCACTCTGGGAATCTGGAAACACGTCTCGGAAGCTTCGTTCGCTTCATCTGATGATGAACACCACTTTTGTTTCCCGCTGTGACTGAATTAACTTGACCTCCAGCGTGCAACATATTAAACTATTATGACATTCGGCCGCTTTACAACTAGCAGATATTATCTGCATCATAATTCGAAGGCAGCTGTGTGTAAATAGCAGATTAAATAACACTATCTTTTGCAACCGAATTATGCAACGCCAATTATGCAACGCCAATTTACCGAATACTTTAAGGACGTCAAATGAAGAATGATCGTCGCAATTGAATTGTGATCGCAACTTGTACAATTGCGTAAAGAAGCCTGAAAAAAATTCAGGAGCAGCTCCCAACGTCAGTGGTTTCATAGCTCATTGGTAGAGCATCGCACCGGAATCGCGAGGTCACGGGTTCAATCCCCGTTGAAGTCCTAAATTTTTTAAAGGCTTCTTTACGCAATTGTACAAATTGCGATCACAACTGCGACGATCATTCTTCATTTGATTTCATATCCGCAGTTCACATATGATTTCTTTCATATGCATTTACTCATTTACTTTAAGGACGGTGGACTAATAGTCCTTTGTCAGTGCGCATACCAACTGTATATCATAGAACGATGGGATGGGCAGCAGTGTTTCTATATACAACGGGTTCAGTGCAGTTAGGAAAAGACAATCTACAGAAAGGAGTAGAGATCGAGGATAAATACGGGTCGGCAGGGTGCCACATCCGTTCAAGAGGAACCCTTGATCAAAAATTAAATTCACCGACAGGAATTGATAACGAATAAATGACGACGCAGTTTACAGTTTGGCTTTTAAAATGTCAAAAAATTGAACTTATACGAAGAAAAAAATAGTGGCATAAATTTAAATTTATATGTTGAGAGGAGAACGGAATTCATCGAAAAAAATTAAGTGAAAATTGTAAGGGGACAGATATATTTATATATCATGTTTTTCCAAAACAATTAGCTCGACTTCACTGCAGCGAGACAGCCGAAAAATATAATTAGATATTCGCTCTTTAGCAGTATGTAATTCAGCTGGGATGGCGGAAAAATGAAAATTTCGGGGAGGAAAAGATAACACAAAAATAAAAATTATTTTCAGTAACTCTCCCTGTCTATCAAAAGTGTGAAAATCGTCGATTGGCTTTGTAACAGTTATTTTAGGTGAGGATGAAAAGTTGTGAAATCTCATTTCTGTAGTCTGAATAATAAATATCACCTGCACAAGCTAAACTCACATTCTATTGTTTTAGTAAATCGTGAACAAAATAAAAACACACTATGATCCAAAATTTATGTTTCTCTCTTGCGGTTAAATTGCATGTCGAAGCGTACAATTAAGATTTCAGAAAAATTGGGTGGGGCGTGCGGCACGCTTCCTGGAACTCTTATCCTATTTCGGACCAAAATCTGTGATATTCCCTACCCTATTTCAGTCCTGACCCTTAAATCAATACCCTATTTCAGACCTGCCTTATAATCAGTTCCCTAGGTCAGACCAATGTTAAAGGCAATGTTTATACGCTTTTATTAAGTAGGGTACAAAACTGTACAAAGTTTCAAGCTTAAAATTCCACTCTATAAAGCAGGTTGCATAATGCGCCGAAAATTCAAGACTAGAGTGCACAAACCATACCCTATTTCGGACCAAAATGGTCAAAACTGATACCCTATTTCAGACCAAAATGGTCAAAACTGATACCCTATATAGTATTTCAGACCAAAAAGGCTAAAAGACCATACACTACCGATACCTATCTTCTAGCCCACATAACAGACTACTCCAAATGCCCACCCGATACTGGACTGACAACTTAGCCCACGCTGTCAAATTAAAGTCGCTATAAATTATATTTTTGTACCACCAAGACTTAGGTATGTTTTAGAATTCCAACCAAGATACAAGTGAGAAGATTGCAATCTAGCTTATCCCAGACTAACAGTAACTAATAACTAGTAATTTGAGCCTATTTTGTAATAATATATTGTAATATAGTGTAGGAGACGGATAGTACAACAAATTCTTAAGTCCAATCGACTCACAGAGTCACATGTTGGAGACTAATTTGAATGCAGAGTTCTACAGTACATCCTTTATTCAATGACTTGCTCCAGTTGAATTGTCAGGAGGCTCGACAATCAAAATTAATGAAGAAGAATGCAAGTAGTTATGGTTGAGTGTGGTTGAGAGTGAGGTTCAATTATTGAGAGACAAAGTTTGGCCATGAGTTTTTTCTTGCTGTGCTTATGAGAATTGCCATGCGAAGAAAAATTTTTGTAATGCCCACAGGTGAAACAAAGGAAATCTGGTCGGCTCAGCAGCCAATCAAATCGTTTGTACTTCTACTGCCATATTATAATAATAGGAAATAATAAAAAGTCAATGTGCCTAAGCAGTCACCTCCATGACCCATGGTGCTACCATTTCAGCGACCTCTTCTGACGACTCCAGAACAAAGGCATGATCAAACTTTCGTTGACACAAATGAATCTCACCATCGGGAAACCTGTTTTTCATGTCCTCATAGTAGGATACTGGTACCCAGTGATCTGTGGTGCCATAGTAGAAGATCAACTTCTCTAAGTTTTGTTCAATCACCTAAAGAAGAAAGTGGATATCTTTCTGTTGAATGGCTTAATAGTAAATACACTTCCATTTTAACAAAGGAAACATGGGGCCTATGGGAAGTGGGTGAAAGTGCCAGAGCCAAAGAAGTTGGCTCAAACGGCCTCCACAAACAATGGCCATAGACTTGCTAGTAGCCTCCTTTGCTAAAGTCAAGAGATCACAAGGCACCAATAGTGTAGCAAGGCTTACAGACAGAGACTGCTGGCAGCATGAAATCGGCAGTAAATAACACACTAAGTGACATGGCATCCCTATAAAGGTTTGCTGTGTTGCATTACAGGGTATATATACTCCCTGGTGTATTGGTCTGCCCTAACAGAAAGGCCTCAGTTGGTTATAGAAACCAAAAGCCATGGCTGTTAATGGTATGCAAACAGGGAGCAGGAAAGAATTTAGACAACACTACACTAGACTAGACTTATACTACACTACGGTGACTGAACTACATTAAACTAGACTAGAGAAGACCACTACTTAGAGCAGACAAGAGTAGAATACACTAGACTTGAGTAGACTACACTAGTCTGTACATTAGACTAAACTACACTGTACTACATCAGACTAGACTAGACTGCACTAGACTATAGTAGACTACACCAGATTAGAATAGACTGGACTACACTAGACTTGGACTAGACTAGAGTAGACTGCACTAAACTAGACTAGATTGAAAAGGCTTCAGTTACAACAGTACCTCATCATCAGACTGTACCACTTCTTTCATTTCATCTTGTGCCATTGTGAAAACACCACTTATCGACTGAGGAGTGAGAAGTTTCAGGACTGACTCCACCGAGCTTAACATAAGATTCTTTCTGCCGCTTAGCCACCACTTTACAAGAAACTGTTTAACAAAGTCAGGTAAAATTGAAAAGACTGCAACTGCACTGACAGCCAACCACTTAAAATGTGTTACCAAAGGTGTCACATATCTACCATTCGGAGAAATAGCCATTCGCTCAATCGTCGGAAACAGCAGGATTGCTTTTGAGATATCTGAAGCTCTGCAGCATGCTTTGAGAAGATTCACTATTACATATGCCCCAATGGAATGTCCTATTAGAATTATTTTGGAGTGACGAGGGATGTGCTCCTCAAGAAATTTGGTTTTGTGTGTGATTTGTTCTTTGAGGGTCAATGGAAAACTGCTTCCTTCTGCGTCTTCTGCATCAAGAGAGGATTTCAGATTTGGGTTTGCTTGGTAATCCTGTGTTGGTGAATGACCTGTGAAAAGAAGACAATGAAAGGGATGACTGAAAGACAAATCAATAATAATTATAATAATTAAACACAATGATAGCATCACTGGTGTGAGAAATTATTGGTCTGAGCTATAATGGTTGAGTAATGCTTAACACTTAGACGAACCGTGCATTCAAATCTGGCCAGAATGAAACCTTTACTATTACAGCTTTAGCCATGTTCCCCCTCTCACCCACCCACCCCCCACGCTCTCCCCAAATAATTGTTATGGGTTCTGGTTATCATAACCAGAACCCATTAACAAGGCTAACATAACTGGAGAGGGGGGAAGACTCTGAGCACAAATTGGCCAAGCAAAGCTACACCCCACCCATATATTGGTTTAAGGCATATCGCATTGCATGTCTCTGCATCAATTTGAGTTTGTTTCATACGTTGTCTACATGCACGTATAACTGGGGTCCAACTACTTGTCCGTCTTTGTAATTCTATCTTTAGTTTGGTTAGCACTCAGCACTATATTCAGTGACTACCATTGTAAAAATTGTTCATATAGATAGCCGATATCAGCGAAGTGAAGAAGCATCTCATTTTGATACTTACCGGCATGCGAAATAGCATATACCGGCCACTTCCCATTGAGGGAGTTGAACAAGGTGCTGACAAAATCATCATAAAATTCCACCAAACCAGGATTTCCAGGAATCACCACGATAACATTCTTGTGAATATTGCTTTGAGGTAAAATCTTCGATATAACCGTCGGCATACCATTCACAGTAACAACTTCTTTGACAAGCCTAGCCCTGTCACTGGTAGTCGCCATCTTGGTCGAGCGTGGTCATCTGTTCAGGAAAGCCTGGGCTCTAGCAATTTCCGCTGTAGAGTTTGGACAGTGGGCTCATACGAGGAAAGAAAAGATGGCCGGCATTTTGCGTCCGACGAAGGCCAGGCAAGTGTGAGAGTCTCCAACATAGTTAATCAACACTTGAATAATGGACGGGAATTGAATTTTAGTTTCTGTAGGAGATTTAATTTTGTTTTCTATTGACTTACAGGCGAAGGTAGCGGTGATAGTTTAGCGTCCACCTTGCATTGTCTTGAGATCAGAATGCATTCGATATCCAACAAGTTGTTCTACAGATCCGCTGTAACCTTGAGGAGATTGTGGCTATTGAATTATACTCGTAATGCCCGGGCCATTCAGGTATTTCATATTTTTACCGTATAATGTGTTTCGTTTATACGTACCAAATTTTTTTTACCCCGGTTGATGTGGTTACATAACACCTTGTGTACATGTATAAACGTAATGCAAGTTGAAAATTTGTGCATTTAATTTAACTTGCTGTGTAGTTAAAGACCGTCGACATATTACTTTTAGGTCAGACTCTCCCTCCTCCTCCCTCATTAACGTCCACAGTTCCCAACATTAATTATTGCTAGATTGCATGTGATGTCATGGCGGCCATGTTGGTGGTAAGAACAATAGTCTATCTCTCCACTGGGAACTAAACTTAATTTTTTTACTAATAATACACTTGAAAAAATTTCTCAGTTCTGATTGGCTAAAACGGAGTGCATTTTTCGTTAACACAGTGCAAATTTACAACGAAGATTTCCGAAGTTAAAACGAAGAGACTGCCGGAGGCCATCCAACGCATTTCGAAGACCCGCGAAGATTGTACGAAACCTTCCGAAGATCGCCCGAATACTTCTGAAGATTTCCGAAGATCGACCGAATGCTTCCGACGATTTCCCAAACATTTTTGAAGATTCCCGAAGATGAACCGAACACTTCCGAAGATTTCCGAAGATCACCCGAACACTTCCGGTGATCTCCGGATATTTTCGAAGCTTCTCCAAGTTTCGGAAGATCAAGGGCAATGCCTTCTGCGTACCTGAAGCTTTATAAGTGGTCTATTTTTTCAAGTGTATTATTAATAAGTAATCACATGTTTTTTCTCATGCAATTTGGAATAAATAAGCACTTGTAAATTTTTTCAAAGACCACAAATTGCACTCGCCCTACGGGCTCGTGCAATTTTGTTGGTCTTTGAAAAAATTTACTCGTGCTTATTTATTCCAAATTGCACTCGGGATCATGTGATTACCTATACAAATTCTGCAAAACAAAATTGTATTCAGGGTTTTCAATAAGAATCAGAGTAGGTGGCAAAAAATTAGGAGTAGGCGGAGAAGGTACAACTTTGTTCCATGCTATTCATAACATTTGAGGTAAGTTCTTAATCAAAGTAGGCAGCAAAATCATGTGAAGTAGACGGCGAGTTTCGCCGGCTGCCTGCCCTTATTGAAAACACTGGTATTGTTTTGACCACCAACATGGCCTCCTTGTCACGTGAGTGAAATCAAGCAATACTGTACATGTTTGTCTTGAGATGTACTAAGAGTGGTTTACCATAATTATTGAGTGTTGTAAAACAAAACTAAAGCACTTTTCTCGGCCAATCAGAAGAGACGAAGACAGCTCAGTGAACCAATCAGAATTTGAAGTAGTTGCATGCAACCGGCGCCAAGCGCGGGAAAATGCGCATGAGCAACTGACGATTGGTTTTGGTTTTGCCTCCCATTAGTTGAGAAAATGGCACTAGTTCTTTAGCCAATCAGAGCAAAGTAAAGCAGAACCAAAGCAAACATCAATTACTTTCGATATGTAAGCAAGCATAACATTAAAAGAAAATACACGACTGTATGCAACTCTTGTTTACTTTTTCTGTATTTATCTTCTTTTTTCAACAGTCTTCTTTGAGTTGCTCTGCCTACAGATGTGTACAGCTATTCAATAATGAGCCCATCTCTGTGGATAAAAGTATTAAATTTGCATCAACTAATCTTGCTTTACAGAATGTAAGGTTCCAATCAACAGCACAGGTAAAATCATAAAAATTAATATGAATACTTCATGCCAATCAACTCGCAAACAAAGAAATTAATAATTTTATCAATACTTAGAATGAAAAACAATTTGTAGTGGAAGGGGTTTTCACAAAAGGTGTTTGTATTACTCTAGGCTATTTGGCCTGAATCTAAGATCTTACTTTTGTTTCCAGACTGGTAATGGTGTCAGAAATGAAATTCAGTCTGTATTAAATTTTGTTTTTGTGATTTAGAATGATTCATGGTTACATGTGTGCCTTGTGCAAAAACTGAGAAAACGGAATCTGACATAAGGTTGATTTCTTTTGTTTTGAAAAGAAATTAGTTCATGAATCACTTTAATTGGTTGATTTTAAGGCCAAACAAATATACACCCCTTTCAGTTTTGTGGAAAGCCCTTCAATTCAAAGTTTGATACACATGACTTTTGTAGGAGCGGTTCCAGTTATTGGACAGGAAACCTTTCTAAAATTTATTTTGATGGTCATTGTTGTTTCTTGAAAGTTAATGATAACTTACTTGGCATGAGAACCTTTTTGCATTGAGTTCACAATTACACTGTACAGTAGTGGGAAGTGGTAAAACATTGCTTTTCACTTTTTGGAGGTGACTATTAAAGTATTATAATGTATAAAGACTGATTACGTTGCTTATAATAAGAGTTCAACTGTGAACTGTGAATGTCAAAACTTCAAATTGTTAGACAGTTGGGAGATCTAGTATATTTTTATTTTTGTATTCTTCAGGGTTCAGATAGCAGTGTTGAAGCTATGGAAGAGAAAGACACAAGTGGTGACACTCTGATAAATAAAATCATTAGCATTTTACGTGTCATTGCTGGACCTTTGGTGAAAAATACTGTAAGGATATATGAATGTTTGTATTTTCCTTGTGTTTTGGGATTGACATTGCTCCATAATTATTTTTGCCTTCATTCAGAAGGTTTTACTAGAAACTGTTTACTAGTGATTCTGAGTATTAATTAGCCCTGAGTTGAGACCTACAAACTCAGGAAAAGCCCGTGTAATTGGTTGTGTTCATTTACTGAAGGCAAGCAAAGAACTATAATTTCTTGACAAGTGTTTTCCTGAGGTTACTGGGCAAAGTATCAGCCTTCTGTTGAAAGATGTATTGAATTGTGGTGAACATGTATACCAAGTGAATACATGTATGATTTGGAT
>OX419337.1:6449573-6464573 GCA_948470475.1 Galaxea fascicularis | reverse complement strand
AGCGCGGGAAACGAACGACGATTGCCAAGCGCGGGAGATTTTGATGCCATGTGGACACGACTACATGGCTGGCCCTGTCGGGAAAACAGGCATCCAATGGCATGTACACGAAAACATCGGCGTCAAACGCAGGAAAACATGCAGCCGATATCAAGAGAGGGAGAACAAATTTACGTCTCGAACGCTAGAAACGTATCATAAGTGCCAACAACTATGGTACCAGGTACGGGAAAACTTATAATATGAACGGCCTCGTCTGGAAGGCGAGAATCCTATGACATGCGCAGGAAACATTAATCGGCGTCACGCCCAGGAATACACGTACGTAACTGGTGCAGATAAACGAGGGAAAGCAGGTGGCCGATGCTAAGAGAGGGAACACAAGGGAAGCAGTCCGCCTAGTCCCGAGCGCGGGAAACTCAATGAGCATGGATAAAACACGTAATCAAGATTTTGTGGGTTTACTGGCCTGTTGCTGTAGTTCGTACCTGGCGTAATACGGATCCTATTTCGCATGGCCCCAGCTAAAATAACCACGCTCACCACTCGCCTTTCCCAAAGCTTAGAAAGTTGGAGAACTGTCTAACCGGTTTTTCTGGAATTCTGCAATCTCGTTCCCAGGTTCTCTCTTCTTCTCATCCCCTGCAGCGAGAGAGAGAGGGACGGGAGAGAAGAGATACCTTGGGAACGAGATTTTTCTTTTCCGAGTTGAGGTCGTGATATTAGTACTATTACTTACTATTGATTTTCACACTCACACTGTTCTTTCTAAAGAAAAATTTCAACCCAATAGAGAAATAGACAGGGACAAATGCAACACACATCAGTTCAGACAATTCTTTAAACACCGATCTAAAATTCCAAGAGCATCACCCTTTAAATTTTTCTACAAAAAAATATGCATATTTCGACGGGTCGAATTTGTTCGTTATGGTTCCTATAATTATACGACGTAAATAATCTGATACATTAACCCTTCACGTATTGATCCCTTTGACCACCACGTCTCAAGGCAACTTGGGTTTTTTTCACTGCCTGCTGAGTTCGCGGTAGAAGTGCGGAGTGCGATCATTCAAATGGCAGCTCTTGAAATGTTCCTTTTTGAAACAATTTACTGCGTTGAGCCAGGTGATGAAAACGCCTCTCTCAAAATAGCGAGAATGGTTAAAATCAAGTTAATAAAAAAGGAACGAATTCTCATTCCCACTGAATAGAGGCCAATTCTAATAGGCAACGTATGAACCACCTAGCAGAAAAGCCTCAAAATTATATACTTTAACTCCACATATTTTGTCGCCCAAAACCATTTTCAAGTATTCTCCCAAAAAGAAATACAGTATAGAAGTCCCTGCCATTTCACCGACTTTGAGTTTATACGGTTTGAGTAAAGGAAATTTCTCCAACCTTAAAAAGCTATTTTCCGAACGACGTTTATCGTTTCGTGATCGCAAATACATGTAACACAGAGGATGACCATTTGTTTGGATGCCTTTTTGGGCAACATTACAGTAGTTCTGTAAATAATTTGTAGCTGTGATGTGTTTTCTTGTATTCTGGAAGAGAAAGAGTTTAACTGGATATGTAGATCACAACAACATGGTCAGCGGTTTCTCTAAATAGCTCTTGAAAGCGGCCAGCCATTGTGCTCCTACGGCACCATCAACCAAACGGTGGTCACAGCTTAGAGTCACGGACATTACAGTTCCAGTTGTGTATCTGTTGAAAGTAAAATAAACCATTAAATCAAAGTGGCCAACTGGGCCACTGAATTCGGAAATGAATTGTAAACCACTCGCGGGGATAGCGCGTTTTCACTCGCGTGATCAGCGCCCATATTGGTCGAACGAAACGAAAGAAAGTATTTGCATAAAAAATTGAGTTGAATTCCTAGAGGATTAGCCTGGTACACCAATATTGCCGCCGTTCTTTCGTTTAGGTACACCAACATAGCTGCCTTGAAGTCATGTGAAAACGCTCTTCATGGTTTTGATACCTTCGCTTGGGTACGTTTCTGACAGCGGGATGCTCGACAGGTGCGTTACATTTTACGCATTTGAGTATAATAGCTCCTGTGTTCCGTTCATGCAAGTGGACAAAATTTATCACAGCAAAGTTTCTCCTCTGCTGTTTATCGGCCTTCGTCAACATTTTGTAGAATCTTGGTGAAATTTGCTTTTCCATTTGACCATGAAATATGATTGTAACTTTGGTCGTCAAGTTTCGTGGCTGGCTTTAGTTAATTGCATGGATGTACGCGGAATATGTGCCAAGCGTTATGCAGTAGTGCGCGGATGTAAAAAATGTTTTAACAGGAAGCGAAGGAGCGAAGAAGCCAAGGTGCAAAGGAGCGCGCCTACAACTCGGAAATGGCACAGCCATTTTCCAAGTTAAAAAAGATGGCGCTTTCCACGGAATTCTACTTAATGCACGGGCCAAACGAGGAAGGGAGCTGCTGACCAATTTCATTTCTCTTTCTGGTGAACTACAACAATATCCTCTCAAATCCACGTACCAGATGGTTCGCCGGGTGACGAGCCGATCGAGCGAGTAGAAATAATCGAAAAGTAGTAAAAAACAAGAATTTACCCCTTTTCGCTCTCTTCATCCACTAAAACTTGCTTCTCGGCTTTTCCAACTGCTAATATACACGCCTAAACGAGAGAAGAATGTTACGAAAAGTTCAGTTCTAAATATTTAAATCCAACACTATGGTAATCAAATGGTAATGGGATTTATATACCGCATTTTCTATTTTATATATATTCAAATGCGGTTTACATCATCCAACCCACCCAACCCATGACATCACGAAATAGCACAAAGACCAGACCAGCACACCGGGAACTCCATGCCCTACTCTTTCCGATTAGTGCGTGGGTTCTTAAACGTCCCACAAGGTTATGAACATTGAAGTGTTGAGAGACGGGACCTCCGGGTTTATCTTCCTTATCCGAGAAGACTAGAAAGTCTAACAATTTGCAGATGTCATTACATAGGCAGCACTTTCTCCTCAGTTATTTAAAGACCCTGAGTGTTGGTCCGGCCGGGGATTGAACTCACGACCTCCCGCACGGTAGTCCGATGCTCAACCAACTGAGCCAACCGGTCAGCTAAGCTGAGGAGTGTAGCTTAAAAAGGTACTATTTTTCAGTAATGACAACTCTGTCACAGTTCGCAGACGAACTTACAGAAAAATGTTAGGAAAATTTAGAAACGTTTCTGCTCCGTCTATAAGCAGAGCTGCTTCACTCAAAATTGATGTATACAAAACAGCTGACATGTTTCGAAATCCTCACTACTGCTGTTATTAACACCATCATCGTATTTGTAATTCACAGCACGTATTATTACCAGAATTTCATCACCACCGAATTCCGTTCTAAATTTGCGACATGCACAAAGTAATTCACATATAAATTGCGCCATGTCTTGCGTTTCTTACTTATCTCCAGTTATTTTATATGACTAGAGTATCTAAAAGATAGTAATGCTGCGTCACATTTCGTTAATAGTCTGATATTATTTGCATTGAGCAGAACTAGATTGAAGAGCACCCTTGCCATCCAAGAGGAATTGTGTTGTAGAACTGGATTGGGTATCTTAGTTCATTAATTTCATACTAAAACTTTTTTTCTTTTTGCCAGGGTGGGGGAAAGGGAAGCATTGTGGAGGATGGGGTAATTCGTGTAATAATTTTTTACAGGTTGTAAGCGTTTCACACTTACTTGAGGTGGGTTGATGATGGCGGAGAAATTCTTCACACCGAACATTCCAAGGTTGGAAACTGTGATCGTGCCACCCTGAAACTCGTGAGGTTGTAGCTTGTTATTCCTGGCTTTCTCAGCCAAAGCATTCATGTCAGCGCTTATGTCTTGCAAACCCTAGGAAGAAACACGTGTATAACGCATGAAAGAAAATTGACTATTAAGTAACTACATAGAGGAGTTTTCAGTCGAGAGTTGCAGCTCAACTCAACGACAACTCAACTCAAGTGGCTTCCTTATTGTTGAAATATTTACACTAGCGCGATTTTCAATAGGCCATTTCCGAATTACCTTAGGCCTCTTTTTCAAAGTGAGTCCTGGTGCTCATCCTTTCATATGCAAACCAATTTTCATTCACATGAAAATGAGTTTAATTTGCGTGTGAATACAAATTGCATAATGAAAGGCTGAGCACCAAGACTCCTGAGGCCTGAGGTAATTCGGAAATGGCCTATTGTCGTAACACAAAAATCAAAGTACATGTAATTACTCTGACCAATCGTATGTTCAAATTTAGCCCATGACGTCATCCCTCCCTGTTGGTGAATTCCCTGTTTCCTACTACAAATGTACTCAGCAATTCCCTCAAGGATTTCGGAAAATTCGCAAAGAGCCAATCAACGTGAATTATTTAAAACGTATCAGACTTTACTTTGAAGTCCTGAAGTTTTTTCAGGCTTCTTTACGCAATTGCGTATAACTGCGTTCACAACTGCGAGGATCTATCTTCATTTGAAGACTTTACTTTCTTGCCTTTTTATCTGCATTGAAGATAATTGGTGTGATTAGTCCAGCTTCAGCACTAACAGCCACGCTGATATCAACATTATGGTGTCTGAAAACAAATCATGTCCAAAGTGAGTGAAAATCAAAGAGAACGACCTAGACTGGTAGATAGAAATAAAGGGTTACTTGCTCTTTTTGCTCAAACATTTGTTTATAGCAAAATGTCTAAGCAATTCTCTCCGAGTAATATTTTAGTGATAACTAAGTTATGAAAGGCCTGAGAAGTACTCCTTCTAGATTAATTGTAAACAAAACCTAACTGCTGTCCCGTTAACGAACACGGATGAGTATAAATCCTGTAACGAACAACTCGGCCCTGGCCTATTTTGGGTGCCATAAATTCCTTCGTATCGTGAAAACGAAGACGTTTCCAGGCATGAAATTTTGTAACAGAGTTGCCCTTTCCTATCTTGAAATCATGGTAAAAGACCAGCTTTTTAGAATAAACGAATCGCAGTTTTAGAAATGGCTTTTCGAGCCCGAAAAGTTTTCGGGACTTTCGAGAAACGGGCCCCAGGGCCCAGTTGTTCAAAAGCCGATAAACCTAATCCAGGATTAGCGTAAACTTTGGTTGCAGTTTTTAACTTTTGGATGAAAGTTGTTTTCGCTGCTTTTTGTTTTTCAGGATTGACTTCCCCTAATCTAAAATTTTGAAGAATATCGCCATTGAACAACGTTTGGGGACAGAGAAATAAGCTCTTTGATTAATTTTTAATCCTGGATTAGCGTTAATCGGCTTTCGAACAACCGGGTGTTAAAGTACTTGAGGAAATGAAATTTAGATTCATGTTGAATAAATTTTCGAAATCCAACACTGACAATGAATACGGTCAAGTACCTCAGAGTCCCTTCGAGCTTTACATTTTTAGCGCCACGTTCTACTAAATACACTATTACAGAAGTGCATGTAAAATAAAACTGAAAACCCAAGGTAACAGGTCTACAGACTACAGTACTCTTGGAAACTTTTATGGTTGATATTTTAAATTTGTATTAAAAGAGGTTTCTTAAAACATAAAACTGTAAAAACGAACGATAAAATCCGACGTTTCGGAGTAGTCATGACTCCATTATCAAGGAAAATATAAACGAGATCATGCAAATTACAGCATTACAACTCTCTTATGTTAATTTTTTCGCGCCAAAATCGCCAAAATCCATTAGCGGGATAGAGCAGTTTTCACGAAAGTGTCGAAAGTAATTCGCATTTGCCTTGGTTTCGTTTTACTTCGCTCTGTGATTGGTTGAAAAGACTCGCGCCACTTTCTCAGCCAATGAGAAGCAAAACCAAGACCAATCGCATTTACCCGGGCTTGGCGCCGGTTGCATTAGCCTGCGAGCGCAGACGTATTTCCGGTTGTCGCTTCTCTCTGCCCGAAAAGCGGAAAGAAGCGGCAACCGGAAATACGTCTGCGCTCGCAGGCTACGGTTGCATGTAATTACCTCAAATTCTGATTGGTTCACGGAGATGCCTTTGTCTGTTGTGATTGGTCAGAGTACTTGCTTTAGTTTTAGTTTTACGACACTCAACGCTACACGAGGTCTCCGCGCCAGCGACATTCAGTTGAAAAGCACCTTTTCTAAATCAAGTTGTTTTTGTTGCTTCGAGAGTAATTATTAATTGTTAGATACTCACTGCCTAATGAAGTCTGTCATCCAGGATGAGTTAGCCTCGGGTATTTTTTTACAAGCTAGGGCGCAAGCCTTAAGAACAAAGTCATTTACTGACAGCTTGTAACTGCCATCCGACTCCAGATTCAGCTGCTTTCGTACCCTACGTAAAAAAGTAACAAAAAAAGTCCCAAATTGTACATGTGAGAAACAAGTAAAAATTGGTTCCAGAAACTAAGCAAAGATAAGGGCTGTGTATGAGCAATGTCTACTTAAAAAAAAAAAAAACTTCTAAAATAAGCTTAAATATTTTCATGACATAATGCGAGTTTGCTGTTTCAATTTTTCAAAAGGCCCTCAGTAGTAACACTGACTGAACCTCCTCTAAAATGTGAAGATAGGTTTTGCCTACTAACTATGGTTTTGCTGACCGACTGCTATACATCGGGCGCGTTTTTTTTTTTTGGGGAGCCATTCTGGAATGAGAAAAGTTGGAATGCATTTTTGGCTTTTTTTTATTGTCTACTCTAACTCCGGAATCCTCCAGTTATTCTACTGCGTGGTGTAGAATGATCAGAATGGCGCAACTCGTGATACGTCAATCTCTTCTGCAACAAGTAAAAGATGTCCCACTAAACACCAGCGTGTCGGCGACGTCAGCGGTAAATTCAACTTTTGCTTCCGAGCCTGAGACGAAAAGCAACTGCAGTTGGACATAAAAAGAAACCGTTTGTCTTATCAGTTTGCATAAGAAACACGAAGACCATTTTCCTGATGTTCCGTTCAAACGAAAATCTATCTGGGGGAGCATTTCGCGCGCGATGAACAGAGAACGGTATTTTGCTTCCCCAGTACATCGCAAAAACAGATGAAAGACGTTGTTATCAAGCTTCAGTACATGTGTGGACAACAGGAACAAGTCTGGAAGGGTGCATTGTCATTCCGCTTTCAAAATAGACGTTTTTTTGAGTTGTCAAATTCCCATCATTCTAATCATTCTCATTCTTTTTATTCTCATTCTGGAATAGCCCAAAAAACGCACCCATGTATGTTCCAGTGATGCAACCGCGAGCAAACTGCAGATACCAGTCTCAGTGCTGGAAACAACAATCGGTCATCGGATATTGTTCGACCAAATTTTGAAAATGTCCGGCCAATTTCACATTATGATCAGACATGATGTCCGAACATAATGTCCAATCAAATTTAAATACAGTTTTCAAAAATCCGTATTGAATTATGTTATGCTAATTTTTGTCCGGTCAAATTGGTAAAATGTCCCAACAAAAAGAAGATTTGAAAGGACAAAATTTAATGTCCTGTTATGGAAGAAAAATTATTTCCAGCACTGAGTCTAGTTTCATTTAAGGTAATTTTATAATTTCGCTCTTTAGAATCAACCCTGACGTGAACCATGCAGAATTCAGAGGATCCACTTTATGATAAAAATCGCTCTGGCGCTGAGAAGATTCAACAGGTGGTTACAAAAAAGTTACTAAACAGTGGACATCTGTGGTATAAAACAATATCCTAACAACAATCAATTCTTGAAAGCAAACTACTTACTCCAATAAATCATCCACTCTGATGTCCACAGATAGATAATAATGAGGAATAGTCTGTTTGGATTCCAAGAGCCTTCTAGCAATAACCTGAAAACAGATATAACAGCCAGACTTACACTCGAGGCATTAAAATTAGTTGTTGTTCATGTACAATGCACGGTAGAGACTTCCAAGGAGTAGAAGTGCAGCGGTTTCGTTTGAGGCCGGTCGCTGGAAGTTTGACATGAAAAGTCCGATAGTAACGCCCGATGGTTCACACAAAATAACAATTTTTTTAAGTCTGACGTCCGCTTGTTTAATTTATTACCCTGCGAGCAGAGTCTCCTTCGATCTTCCTAGTTCCTAGTTCTTCTTCCCGACTGATCTAGGAAGATCGAAGGAGACTCTGCTCGCAGGGTATTAATTTATGAATTCGGTAGTTAAAAATGTTACCGAAAACCCTGGAAGCGACAAGCAACGTGACTCCCAAAACACCGACAACTAAAAGAAATTGGCAGAAAAGCAGGGCAGTTTGTAACAGGGACAATAATTTTGATTCCTCTTTGTTTTCATTCCGACAAAGCCATTATTAATTTGTCTCTAACCAAACAGGCGACAGACAGTTGTAAAAAACCGACAAAGGGACACCAGACCACCCCTTGGAAGGCTTTATTGTAAGCAATCAAGGTTTCAATTGATTGCAGTTTAGTTTGTGTTTAAGTCACTTTTCTTTTCGTTGTTCTGTTTCTTCTGGCTTTGCTGAAGAGCCTCCTACTTTATCAGTGATCACCTCCTACTTCAAAATGAGAAGGTTACTGCATGGCTAGCTGTACGGGCTGCTCCTTCAGAGTCCCAAAGATCACCACACCCTCCACTTACCTTTCTAACATTTGAGAGTGGAAAGTCGGTGAATTCTGTACCTGAATAACAGAAATGAAGCACAAGGTCACGACAATGATCCACATTCCCTCATAACTGTTGGTAAGTACTGCATTAGAATTGTAAATGTCTGCACATCTGACTAAGGTTTTTAGACCACTTTATCGACTAACCTACATGTAATGGAGAGATATCTTGTAAAAAAGGGTGTTAGCGATAATTTCACCATAAAACCCAAGTTCTTTTCTCTAGATCCACTCTGTTTTTGCTTTCAGATTGGTTTTTGCTTTAGAATATTGTACTTAAATTTTTAAGATTGAAAGGATAAGCCATTGCTAATTTGCAAAATCCAGACATCAATCAGACATCAATCACAAAAGAAGTGCAGCACCATGTTTCATACATGATAACTATTTGATAAGCCAACACAGAGTGAATATTTAGAGACTTTGGATTCCACAGCAAAATATAAATTATCAACTGCTGTGCCTTTTTTGGAGTGAGGCACCCACCTGGTGCAAAGGCAGGAGTGGGTGCTGTAACAGGAGTGGGCGTGGCCACTGATACATCTTGTGCTACCACCCTGCCCCCAGGACCGCTGCCCTGTAAAGCCTGAAAAACAAAACACATGAACAATATAACTTTCAGCAAACACAGGGTGCCAAGCATTTTTTCTACAAACATTTCACTGGACAGCTACCAGCAAATTTGTTCTGTGCTATTTGAATACTGAGACTGTTGCCAAGGGTGCAGACAATCAATAATGTATTACTGCACTTGAGCCAACAGGAGAAATGGCCTGCAACCAAATCATTTTACTTTTTATGCCAAAATTGCTAGAGTCACCACCAGAAAACATACATGTCTTCCAAGTGCATAGACTGTGAGCAGTCTCTGTTTTGCTCTAAAATCTGTGGAATGAATGCAATAAATGAGGGTTCACTTTAATAACCCTACTTAAAGTACATACCTACATGTATACGATCGGCAAATCTCACATACAAATGTTTATTGTTTTAAGTTGAATTTTAATACATCAAAATTAGTCTATTAAAAGCAATGGAATTTTGGAGAGTTTGATGCATGCAGCGATGTCAATTGGGTGGTATCAATTAACTACTGTAGCTATGCAATGAAAGTTTTAAACAAGATTTTTGAGTTTTTGGTAGGGCAAGAAATTACTGTTGGTTGGGTAAAATGACCAGACAGTTTCCACGATCAATCTTTAACACCTGCACAGTACTGTAAAGAGCAATGGAATTGACAGTGATTACTTACAGCCAGGTCAATGCCTTTCTCCTGAGCAATCTTCTTTGCCAATGGACTGGCAAATACTCTGCCACCTTGTGCCACTGATGGAGGAGGTGGGAGAGGAGATGATAAGGCAGGGGGAGGAGGGGGTGCAGGGGCTGATGGAGCAGGGGGAGGGGGTGGGGATGGGGCAGCAGCTTCAGCAGGTTTCTGCTTAAAATAAGAATAAAAACATATCACTTCCAAAATGTTATGAAGTATTCATTTACATGTAGCTTGCATGCAGATTGAGTCAGTCTACTGATCTCTTTCATGCCTTCCAGTGAAAAGCAGTTTAAAGACATTTCTTGCATTTCTATTCTGTTTGTATTTAGAAAAAACCTTCCTGGAGGGATACTTTCTGGAAATATAGCTTTTAAAACACCAATGGTTACTCTGGGTTTTGTATGGAGTTTACTGTGATATTGTAACAATATCACAGTAGTCAACGGGGGCTGCTACAACTTGACTCACAATGCTCGCATTGTTTGCCAAGTAAGAAGATAAAAAAAGGAGAGTTATCGAACAATCAAATTAACTTTAAGACATAATTTTTGTTCAGACAAAACGAGTGTGCTCCTTTACTATTTTGCAATGAAATAGCTGTCTATACATTATAACATTGCCATGCCTAAAAATAATGATAATGGCATTTTAATTGTACAAACTATAATACTAATTAATACTTCTAAGGTGAAGTTTGAGTTGTTTAATTTCAAATAAGCTTAATACACAAATGCATATGCCTGTGTGATGGAAAAACAAAAGTAGCCACTTTTTAATTTCAGCAATACAGGGTACAGCTGTAGGTCTTCCTTCATCATCTCTTTGAGGTAAAAGGTAATAGCATGTTTATGAGTCATTCTAGAACAGCCTTTAATTTACAACTACTTACAGCCGCCGGTGCTGCATCATCTTCAGGCACAAAGTCCTTAAAAGCAGCGACATCTTCTTTATTTTCTACAATTATACAAAGCAGTTTACCAATGGGTACATCCTTGCTTCCAGCTGGAAGTACAATCTTTGCCAGGAAGCCTTCTTCAGGAGTTTCAAATTCCATTGTTGCCTTGTCAGTTTCAATTTGTGCTAAGAGATCCCCCTCACTGAGCTCATCACCCTCCTGTTTGTCCCAGCTGACAATTGTACCCATCTCCATTGTTGGCGACAATGCCGGTAGCATAACTTTTGTATGAGAGGGTAGGCCTTGTGACAGAAAAATACAAACATTGCAGCTAAAACTGGACTTCCAGAATCTTTGAAAATTATCTTTCATTAGTTGACAATCTGGCTACAAAAGGGGACATATACATCTAGGGAAATAGAGTACGTTCTGAGTATACACATGTAGTATTAGTAAAGACAAACTGCCATTAACAATTCTGTGTTTTGATTACATAGGGAGCCTTGCTGCATTCACGCATCTGCATATACATGTACAACTACAATGTTTTTACTAAAAAATGGTTCCAATTTGCTTCTTACCCTCTGAACTGAAATATCGAAAGCCATACTTTGGAAGATTTGAAGATAGCACACGTTGAACACCTGATGAATCCCTGCAGATGAAAATTTTCATTGTAATTCATAATGCAATGACATTCTAGTACATGTTATGCAGTGTTCCAGATAAGCGGCGGGTCTCGGGTCAAAAACCCGAGAAATCTGGCTCCCTGACCCGACACACAGAGTTGTTAAGTAAGAAAATTAGGGAAGACCTGTGTCTTATGACCCCTTAAAAATTTTCCGTGACTCCCTAACTCTGAAAGTTAACTGGAACAATGGTTATGGTTAATATTATTATTATAGTCTTTGTAGGATCAAATTTAATATATTATTGTAACAGCCATCTACAAAGCAAATATTACTTTGGCATTTGATCTATTAATTCCAGACAAAATCATCAAAAGCAAGTTCCTCCTTCTGCCCAATCTTCGGTATATATTTCATTATTCTTTTGAAGGCTGGTGGATCTTGACCAAAATGTTGTTTTGATTTAGGTAGTTTAATAGGAATTGAAGGAGCGATTAAACGGATGATCAAGGAAAATGAATGAAATCATCCTCACAGCTGCAATTATGCAATGGCAAATACTTAAGTCAATTTCCGAGTGAAAAATGAGGGACAGAAAATGATTTTATGGTTGGAAAAGTGTCACTGTATTCTGCAGTTCAGCAACTGTCTGAAAGATTTAGCCTTTAAATTTCCTGAACCTAGCATGACAGAATGAAGGTTTTATTCAATATAATTTTATGTAGTGGCAGCTACAGTAAGCACACTGTAGCTGATTTGCTGTTGCTGATTTGCACTTTGTCTCATTCCAATACAGACTGGCCTGCCATGATTAGCTAAGCTACCTGCAGGTCAGTCTAAATTGTAATATTCTATTCATTTTATTTTAATAAACCTTTATGAAACTTATGAATCTGATGTAATGTACATGTAATGTTAAGAACAAATATTTTCCCAATTTATTAGTAAGACTCACTCAGATCTTGTCCAGGAGTATTATGAGACTGCTTAATTTTACTCAGGTTAAAATTTTCACAGTTAAATGTATGTCTCGGTCTCGGATAAACTGAACCAATTTCAATATTACAAGCCAATTAAATTAATTTTATAATTAAGCTAATAAACAAGATGGAAATAATCAAATGCTATATATAAAGCATCACACACACTCAATCCAACTAGAAGCCAGGAATCACTTAGGCTCAAATTCATTAAATACAGATTGCATAATTGCATAATACGAATACTTGATCAGTCTAACTGAACGAAGCTCGAACGACTGATCGGGTCATGGCGCCGGCTGGCTGGTCTACCGCAAGTCAGACACAGACTTGGCTTACCTCGCGCTCCAAATTACAACTGTTCTTCGCTGAATCAGTGACTGTAACTCACAAATACTTGCTCGAAGAGCTGCAGAACGCCCTCTTCGCCCCAAAACACTAACCACACGTCGGGCAGACAGCATTCTAGATTACTTTTACTCGAATTTAAGTATTGATCGTTCCTCAGCTGGAGCTACCCTCATCCCCTCCTTCATATACGAGGCATGAAAGTTTCCCTAGCTAAGCAAGCTAAGTCCAATCCCACAGTTCTTTTCGATGCCAGGTCTAGTTTAGAAACCAGCAAAGAATGATGGGAGACGTTTCCTGGGAAATACAAAATGGCGGCAGCGTAACATTTATTCATAACAAACATTCACTTTTGTAGAGTCTGAGTTGGTGATACTTTTGCATAAGAAATGGCTGCACAACAAGTTCAGTTCTATTTAGAGAGGCACCGTATTGGAGCGTTATTTGAGGTAACGAGTTTATGATCTTAGACGTGGAGATTGTTTATGAAGTTTTAGGCTTATCAATAAGCACCCGGGATAAACATAATCAATGAAAGACGAGTTGTAAATACTGTTAGCCTAACGTTTATATGTTATTATGTTCTGAAAGAGAAAGGAAATACATGGGATTAGGGATGTAAATGTAAAAAAATTATTGATGTGGGCAGATCTTCGTAAGCTTAGCTTAATTACTCAGCTCAGAGACACCGAGAGGGTCAGAGGGGTATAGAGAATTCTAATATTATTGCCTTTAATATCAGCTTTTTCTGTATACGTAAAGTCTTCAAATTATAGCTTTAAATTCAAATTATTTTTTTATGGTCTTCAAATCACAAAAAATAGGAATAATAATAAAAAGGATATTTTTTTTCCAACTTCCAAAAAAGATCAGATTATGACATAGTCACGTTCAGGAACAAATTTAAGCTTGTCAGATACGCAACTATTATGCTCAAATGAGTATAGCTGTTAAAATTGCCGGAGAGATTTGGGGACAGGGAGAATTAAATCAGAGACTTACAGATTTTTCCTTTTTCCTTCTCAAACTAACTGTCCTTGGATCTCTATGTGTAATTTCAAAAATTGTCATTTTCTTAAAATATTATTGTACATGTAACTCAGTGTTCCAGATAAGCAGCGGGTCTCGGGTCAAAAACCCGAGAAATCTGGCTCCCTGACCCGACACACAGAGTTGTTAAAGTGTATATGACACCAAAATTTTCATTAGCTTGATCGAAAGAGCTTTCAAAATGATGAAGAACAATGTTTATTTTATTGTAATAGCATTCTTGGTTGCTGAGTTATTCAAGATTTTGATTTATGCAAATTAGGCAACTTGTGACGAAAACCTGGAAATTCTGATTGGAAAATCAAATGGTATATACCATTCCATTTGGAATGTTTAAAAAAGATTATGGGCCACTGGGTTAATCATTGCACTTTTCCTGGTCCATTTTGAGCTTTCCAGCTGTTACCAGTACATTTTGTAATTTATCCATTTTGCATTTGGACAAGCTGCAGCGTTGAATATTTACACTAACACTTACAATTTCCACCTAGGTAGATTGTGTAAACAGTTTCAATTGCCCTTGCTATACAATGCACATTATATCTGGTAACAGCTTTCCAGCTGTTACCAGTACATTTTGTAATTTATCCATTTTGCATTTGGACAAGCTGCAGCGTTGAATATTTACACTAACACTTACAATTTCCACCTAGGTAGATTGTGTAAACAGTTTCAATTGCCCTTGCTATACAATGCACATTATATCTGATCCTTAAAGTGTGATCAGGGTGGGTGGCAATGTCAGGGACAAACTTGTATCATGTTAGATTTGTGAGATTTTTTCGTTGCAGGATCTGATGGCAAAAGTCATAAAGGACACTCCTGAAGAGCCAATTCCTTATCTTATAAAAGTCTTAAAAAAGATGAATTCTGAAGGAAGCTCCAAGGTATACTTAACCTCAGGTCCATAATTTATCCCATGGAGATATTAATATTGAAGCTTTAGTATTCTGATTGGTTAAAAAATAAATGGGCAATGGCAAGCACGTGGGGGCTAACAACTATAAGAAGATCTGTTTCAGGAGAAATTAGTTCTTCCGGGAATGTGGAGATTTTGCCGGAAGTAGGGAGACTGGGGAATTTCATTTTTACATGACATAGTTCTGGGATATTGCAGGAAACATGAGCAAAGTTTGACATTTTTACGAGAATGTTACCAAAAAATTGGAAGGATCTTCCAAGTTTCTGGGATGACTTAAAGTTGCACATATTGTTGCT
>OX419337.1:6427073-6444573 GCA_948470475.1 Galaxea fascicularis | reverse complement strand
CTTCACTCTTCCTTGTTGCTTACCAGTAGATCTTGAGATTGTAGAAACAAGATTGGTGTCACTAGTGATCATCTAAAGCACGCGAACAGAGCTCGACCTTTGGCTCGACAAGCCCGTTGATTCAAACGTTGCGCTAAAGTCTCGCTTACGTCAAGCTATTGTCGATGGATTCAGTTCGACATGGTCGCGTTACGTTTGAACCTAACATCGCCCTTCTTGAGTGCTTGTTTGCTTGTATATGACAACAGCTACTTGTCTTTCTTTAAACCCCTTAACTCTTGACTGGCAACGGCACTGTTCAATGCTTTAGTTGGCCCTTTGAGCTAATCCGCCACTGGTTATCATAGATCCATTAGGTCCCGGAAACAAAAGGCTCGGCATGCCGCGGAGGAACACCGACGACAACTGCAAGCCCTCCTGTTAAACAGGAGTCCGACTAACGGCGATGTTAATGGAGTGAGTTATGGCGATGATCTGCACGATGATGGGACAGAACTGTTAGGTAAGTAAGCTAGTGATGTTCTTTAAAATATCCTTTCCTCGGCTATAGTGAATAAGGCACACCTCGACGTTATTCATCGAAGTGGAGGTGGCTTGTGGTGGCCACCGACACTTAGGTGAATAATTGATAACAGAGCTCAAAAATTAATCATTTTTGATCTCATTTATACCTATCAACAATTTTGACGATTTTCGCGCGTGTTGCTCGGAGGTGAATAGGGCGTGGTATCCCGAGTTTGAGTAGGCAATCAGAGCGCGCGAAAAACGCTATCCACTGTTTTAGCATTATACTTATTCTCGATATCACATTCAACCTCAACTTACAATTATAACTGTTCGTTGTCTCTTCAGAGAATGTGGATGAGTTAGAGTCGGAAGGTGTGTCCAATTTAAACAGACGAGGAGCAAAACTATCCAAGGTAGTTTGCTTTGTTGTAGCCCCTATATTGATGAAGCTGTTATGACAGACTGGGTGTGCGCGGTCAGGAAACAAGGCCTCTGTTTCGCACTATAGTGTGGCTGCAATGGCTGCATTAGGTCACTATCAGTCGCCCTTTTTTCCGTCACTTCTCTCGCTCGAACGGACAGTCGTTTCTCGCGGCTTCGCTGCTCGACGACTGTTGGATCCTATCTGCGCTGCAGACCATAGGAGAAGAAAGAGACTGCTCGCACTTTTGGTTCTATCTCTTGAAAGTTAAGGAGGGAGGAGCTAATTCGCGAAGCGTGGGTTATCACGCGTGAACCTCTCGCGTGAGCCTCTCAGTCACGAAGCATCTCCACAATCTCACGCGCTTACTTACTTACTCACGCGCGATATCCCCACCCCTCCTCTTCAAACGGACCATCATGCAGTCAAGGCATTGTTCAAGATAATAGTTTCCGGGGGGGGAGGAGGTGGTGGACGGGGATGAGGATACTATACGCATACTATTCGCAGGCTATCCCGTGCCTCTTACTGGAGGCCTACGGCTGACTGTCTTGGTTTTCTTTTTCCCCTTAGTCAATAAAACAAGGAACAACAACCTCAGAATCGATTCGGGTCAGCATATGCGCAAGATGTGCCAAGTAAGATTTTGTGCGTTTTTTAAACTTGTTTTCACGAATCCTTGATCCTAGCTCGCTAAATTTGTAGAGAAATGTGTTATGTTTTTATAAAATGTTAAATGTTTGTTTGGTTTCAGAATTATTACTGGCCAATCAAGTGATCAAAAATCAGAAGGTAAGGTGTTTTTATGCAATTTAAATGCAGAGACAACTCTTTCGGTTGACCATCCCTTAAGAGCCGAATTTTGGCACCGCGTATGAATCTACCTCATGAGTCATCTCATAGTTTTTTTATACCTAGTTGTGCACTGTTTATGACAGCGAATTTAGGCTTTAATCTGCTACCCTTCGAAGTATGAACTGTCTGTCTCCTTCAAGCGATTCCCCAACGGTGAAAGTGAGATCATTGGAACTCTATGCATCTCCATCATTGCAGACGTCACAGTGATTAAAATTAAATTTCTCTTTGACCAAATCGCACAAGTGTCCCTTGAAGGGACCGTTTATGGGGTGGGGGGCTGGTGGGATTTGGGGGAGTGTTATTTGCCAATTAGATGATCATCCCAGCTTACTAGTTTTAGTCACATAATGCTCCTCAAAGATGTCTTTTTGGGATGACTCCCTAACCCCTTCCCTCCAAAATAAGTTACACCAGCCTTTTTTCCACTTTTGTATCTAAGAATTTCGCTCGACCCCCAATTTTGCTTTGATTTTTCGTGGGCAGGCCCCTCTCAAAAGCCAATCTTTCTGGCGTGCCCCCCCCCCCCAATCCCACCGGACCCTCTCTTTCCCATAAAGAAATGAACGGTCCTCTAAGGCATGAGCAAATCTGCATTCGAAAATAGAGGAATGCTGCTGTCCACAGCGGAAACAGTGACCCATCGCCAACTGTAAATGTGTTGTTATAGACGGAGTTAATTTATAAAGACAGCAAGGCCCGGTTCATACATGGCACATGACGACGTTTGAACCGAACCTAAGGAGAATTTTGTTATTGAAAGGTCTGTCTTATTGTTATTGTGTTCCAGTTGGCAGCGTCTATTCAGCAAGTGAAGGTAAGAACGGTGATTCTTAAGGGCGCTGTTTGTTTTGCTCAATTTGTAGGGATGGGAAGAGAAGGGTGGGTAAGGGGGCTGGACCTTCATTATCGTTTTACTCGTTACCAGGTAACTCGAGTTGCTGGTTTCCATGTAACCTGTTTAAAATTCAAAACGTTCAACTAGGACACCACAAAGCTCCTCTTTTAATTTTTTTATTATACGTACCCGTTGGAAGAAATTTCTATGGCAAATTTCTTCACTGTACAAAAATGGCATTTGAAACTTGACGACTGAAATTGATGGCAGTTCGAGGCACATGGCATCTCAAACTGTTATAAAAACCGATATTTTTTTATTTCCTTTTCAATTTTTTTATCATGGAAGCAATGTAAAAGCGTCGTCTCAATATAACTGAAGAGAAGTTGGACTTGTCAATTTTATTTGCTTAAAGAAAATTTCAGCGGTCGTAGTATGGAAACCACTCTCTAGCGATCGTAGCGATCGCAGCGATCACAGCAACAACGATCGCAGAGATAGACTTCAGTTCTATCTCAGCGATCGTGGAGATCGCAGCGATCATATAGAAACCACTCTCCTGTGATCGTAGTGACAGCAAAAATACCAGGATGCACTGCGTTTCAGTACTTCTGGGAGATCTCTCCAACCCAAAATCTATGGGTCTTTGTGTTTCACGTCGTCTTCTACGTCTTCTACACCGATAAATAGAAACAACCAAGCTTGAAGCAAAAGTCGACGATTCCCGGCCGCCATGTTTAATTTGACGAATAGCGCGAACAATGTTACTCATTTGCTTTCCCAGCAGATCGTAGCGATCGCAGCGATCATATGGAAACCAACAATCACTACGATAGCTCAACTATTTTTTTTCCATCGTAACAATCATGGCGATTGTAGTGATCATATGGAAACCAGCCTTTATCATAGAGGCTTGTTTTTTTTTGTTAATGAAGTCGACAACGCGGAAGCTTTTCATCTTTGCATAAGTAGTATTACCACACTGTACATTAATTTTAATAATTAACTTCAATTGCGTTCACCATGTTTTGCATTGACGTTTGCTGAAGCACTCGATACTCTTAATCCTTTTATTCCCAGAAGTGATAAACATGTAACTTCTCTTTTTAATTTCAATACATTATCTAGCAGACAGGTGATGAGAATAGACAAACGTATCAGCCAGAGGGTGTTATCTTGATATAACCCTAAATTCTCTTCACAAGGAACTGTTTTGCGGCTTGAAAGGATAATAGGCCATATTCGTATTCTCGGTATTGAACTGGATCTAGCATGAAGTGGAGGCTGTTGCGGGGGAATCTTTTCATATGTAAATGTATTCCCCCGCATGAGCCTCCACTTCATGCTAGATACATTTCAATAACGAGAATACGAATATGGCCTATTGAGGATAATTAACAATCAGGCGTGCGTTTCTCGAAACTCCCGAAACTTTTCGGGAGCATTTCGGGTGCCATAATTTCCTTCGTATCTTAAAAACGAAGACATCTTCGGGCTTGAAATTTTGCAACAAATTTGCCCTTTCGCATCTTAAACTCGTAGAAAAAGATCAACGTTTTAGAATAAGCGGATCTCAATTTTACAAATGGTTTTTCGGGCCCGAAAAGTTTTCGGGAGTTTCGAGTCCTAAGGCCCGGTTCAAACGTCGACCTTTTCATGTACCGAACCTAATTTCGGTATTAAGTACGTGAAAAGTTCGACGTATGAATCAGTTAAGATCGACAGATTTACATTCTGGTCGACACTACCGTTCTATCCGACTGGGTCATTTAAATAGAACGGCAAAAGTTCGACACTGATTCAGACGTCGAACTTTTCATGTGCCGAACCAAATGCATAAATTATGTTTACGTATTTTTCAGTATAACAGCGCTTTTGATTGGCTGTATAATGACATTTCATGCGTGAAAAAGAGAACTCATGCCCAGAAGCATGACGACCGTTGGCCGCGTTCTCGAAGTGACAACAACAACTTTCATTGACCCCGTACACGTAAGAAAAATTAAGTTTACATGAAATAAAAATTAAAGCTAAAAGGGGTGTTGGCTTCCAATAATAACTAGAAAGTTAACAAACCTAGGAAGCCAAATTACATAGAATAAATTACAATATTAGGGTCGGATTGACACACACACACGCACATACACAACACAATAATATTAATGATAATAATAAATAAATCAGACAAAATTTACAAGCCATGGGGAGAAAGATAAATATACCAGGAATGTAATCCTGAATATGATAAACGAAAAATCAGACTTAAAGCAGCAAATAATCACAGAAAAAGCTGGGAAGAAACCAGTTACTCTTGGGAAATCAGAAATCAAAGTGACATTAATATTAGGACACCATTTAATTTTTAATTTTTTTTTAAAGTTACTTAAAGGGATTGACTTTATATCTTTCCCAAGGGAGTTCCATACTTTTGGTCCTTGAAAGCTCGAGGCAGGTAATAAGATTGATTTGCTACACTTCGTGTATTGTAGTTATGGTTATTTAGCACTGAATTAAAGAAGGTATCAAAATTGGAAGGTAATAACTTGTTATGAAATTTATACATAAAAAGTGCAATATGAAATGTAACAAGATCAGAGAGTTTCATAATTGCTAATAATCTAAACAGTGGAGTTGAATGTTCATCAAATGAGGAAAAAGTCATGATTCGTAAGTCCTGCTTTTTTCTGTAAAATATATAAATATAAAGGCCGAAGTGTAGTTGAGTATGTATTACCCCAGATAATCATACCATCAGTCAGAAATGGATAGATAAAAGAGTAGTAGCGATTAGTCAGAATAGCAATATTAAGATAATGGCGAAGATTAGACAAGATGCCTACACTTCTTTTAATTTTCTTTGCAACACACGCGATTTGATGAGGAGAACAAGACTTTTAAATTTGAAAGACATGTTTCGGCAACTCCTGTGCCATCGTCAGTTTACGGATGGAATTACAATGATGAACAATATATAGCGGAAAACTAGAATAACAATTGTATGATACAGCAACTAATTACAAAGAAAGATTAAGATTTACATGAAACAATTGTTCTCTTCATCAAGATTGTTACAAAATTGCTGCTTTTACGTCCTTTTGGAATACAGAAATCCTATTGCAGCTGTTTCCCATTTAAAGTTAGGTGGAAGTTGAATGTTACTTTCCTTTGAGGAGGATGAAAAATTGCAAAACTGTTTTTTTCTATATTGAGAGAAAGTTTATTAGCACAAAGCCAGGAATTGACATTAGAGAGTTCATTATTAATACTTGCCTATAGAGAGGTGACATTTTTATGTTTGCAGAATAAATTAGTGTCATCAGCAAATGGATAAAAATCAAAAACTTTAGAACAATGGTGAAAGTCAGTAATATATAACACGAAAAGGATTGGTCCAAGGACTGACCCCTGAGGAACGCTGCATGAAATATTAACAGGGTTAAAAGTTACACTGACCATTTACAGTGACTGTTTGGAGACGATTTGCAAGATATGATCTAAACTACTGATTTGCAATACCACGTATGACATAGAACTCAAGTTTTTTTTTAACAGTGTCTCATGATTTATGGTATCAAATGCCTTGCGGAAATCTAAGAATATACCATAAGAAAAATCCCTCTCATCAATTGCCCTTTGAATTTTATCAACAGTACTAAGGCCCCGTCCACACGTATCCGCGGAGATTTTTGTATCCGCAATTTTTTTTTTATGCGGATACACCTAGCGTCCACACGTGTCCGCTGTATCCGGAGATTTCTGTATACGCTCTCCAGAGTAGAAATTTCTGTATACGCTGTGTATCCGGATACGTGTGGACGCTCGTATCCGTATATTTTTGTATACGCTGACGTCATAGTATCAGAACCAGTCTTTTTCCGCGCGAGATTTTTTTTCCGCGACTTAGTTAGTTCCCCTTTCTTATGTGGGTAATCTTTCCCTATTGAAAAAGCATTTTCTTGTGAGGGATATTGGTCATTGAAGAGGTCTAAAATGTCAGGATATTTGGCTTGGCACGACTACCAATCGATATTTTCCATAGTCTTTGCTGTTTTGTAATCCAATGTCACTTTAAGAAGCAGCAATACTTCATCGTCCGTCCAAACAAATGAGTTGTCTTTGTAATTTTCTGCTTTTCCCTTAATTGAGACATTTTTTATGGTGTTTTTTAACAGGAATTTTTTTCGCTCTTCAAGCTCACACGTGTTGAAACCTCAAGGAAACAAACAAGAAAGCCGCGAATTTGGTGCCAAAATTATCGCAGGCTCAGTTTTCTTTGTAATACGCGTGCTCTGTTGACTAATCCTTTGAGATGTCCGGATACGAATCGGATACGTGTCGACGGTCGTATACGATTCGTGTACGCTACGTGTAGACGCAGATATTTTTGTATCCGCATAAAAAAATTTGCGGATACAAAAATCTCCGGATACGTGTGGACGGGGCCTAAGGATAGCATGATAAGTGGAATGCTTAGCCCTAAAACCAAATTGATTATCAAAGAATACTTTTTTCTTTGCAAGGAAATCAACTTATCTATTGCTATTACTCAACAATGAAAACAATTATGACTCTAAAAAAACGATTGTTGCTAAAATGACTGCTGGATTTATGGAACTGAAATAGCACCTCCCAACTATTTGTACCTTAATTTACTTTATATGTTTCGTTGTTACTCGTGATCATATACTTGCTTGAAACGATTTCACTTTTCTAAATGAACAATATTGTAATCTCCTTGTAATTTTTATTTCCAACCTTCTTTTTGTATTTTAATATTATCTGAAACCACCCGACTCGATTAGCTTTGCTACATTCGGGAGGCTATTTATTTCATTTCAATGAAAATAAAAAAATAAATAAACATAACAAAAGCTTTTCAAGCAATTTATTAAAAACAGACAACAAGGGTATTGGTCGATAATTGGCTAGACAGGTCTGGGATCCCTTTTTAAAGACTGGAATAACATTTGCTAATTTAAAGCTGTCTGGCGCTACGCTAATTATCTGTTTTGAAATTCATGTTGTGTATTTACATTTCAACATGATCCTTGAACAGAAAGCTTTTCCCACCTGACCCAACCTGGTGCGTGACTTGGTATGTTTTTTTTTTAAAGCCAAGTGGAAGGGAAATAAGCCATTTCAAAATAATTTCATCGGTTCATTTTCGTATTTGAAGCGGTGAAAATAATTTCGCCCCAAATTAGGTTCGGCACATGAAAAAGTTTCACTTATGAATCAAACAGTCGAATCGACCCAAATAGGGATTTAAGTTCGGTACATGAAAAGTTCGACGTTTGAACTGGTCCTAAACTAGTGAAAAAAATTGCAATGAAGAAGCCTAAATGCATTGAATAAGAAATAGGGCAACATTTTCCATGTTTCCCAAGAGCTTCATAACACGCAAACATTTTAAGAGGACACCTGTAATTTGTTTGACGCCTGAAGCCAAAAATTGATTTCCATACCAAATAAAAGGTGAATCGCAAAATTAACCAGCTGCCTCTTAATTTGTTTGTCAAACTGCCCACATCTTTGGTAACAGTCATATGAAACTTTTTTTTTTTTTAATGAGAACCAAGGGCAAATGTTTCCCCTGCTGCTTCGATATCTTTTTATTCAGACTTTAACATGTACGCTTGTTTCAAAATTTGGCGAAAACACAGACTACACATTTTCTCTCTTCGTAAAATGGTTCCAATTTAGTTTGTTTGCGCTACAGGAAAATCATGAGTTTCAACCAATGAGAACTCACGGTCATTTGAGATTATCTTATTGTCTGTCGGACGATTGCGTTAAGCCGACGGAACCCGCTAATAGCACTTTTTCTATATACGCATTTTCGTTCAAACGAAGATAGATTTGAATAATCAAGTGGTTATGGCCGACCAATTCTGCCCATATCAGCTGAAGGGATTACAACTTCTTGTTGACGTTCGTCCTATTGCTCCACTCTCGCTGTATATGCTACACTTTATTTTTTCTCCTGTGGCAACGTTTGCGAATATTCTTATCATTGGTGCCCTGAGTAAGGCTTCGTCGATGCCCCCTAATGTAAAGCAGTTGTTCCTGAGCCTGGCGATATCTGATCTTGCTGTGGGATTGCTTGCCCAGTTAATGGTAGCAGTGGTGTTAAAGGTAGCGGCGAGTGAAGACTCTGACCTTGAATTTCTGTCCGAGAATTTTACTTCTTTGCCATTTCTCAGTAAGTCTTCTCGCTTGTACATCTCTTCTAACTGTAACCGCCATTGCTGTCGATAGACTTCTCGCCATTTCTCTTCACCTACGATATAAAGAACTAGTTAAATCAAAACGCATAAAAACAGCGATCGTATCAGTGTGGCTCACAAGTTGCGTCCTTGCATCCGTCCGTGTTCTGCTCCATAACCGCACTAATATTGTTGCCGTGATTACTGTATTCGTTGGTTTGTCGTTGACAACCCTGGCATACATTCGCATCTACAAACTCGCAAGATATCATGAGAATCTGATTCAAAGCCAGTTTAAGGAGCAAAATGCACAAGCAATGGACTTAATCCGAGAAAAAAAGTCCGCTTGTAACGTTTTGTATTTTTATTTAATTTTCGTCTCATGTTATGTTCCTTTTCTGTGTTCTGTAATGTTGCTGATAATAGATAGCTCTCGGGTTTCATTTTGGGTGGCTTATCATGTCACAATGTTTTTCCTTCTCCTCAATTCGTCGTTAAATCCACTGGTTTATTGCTGGCGATATAGAGAAATTCGTCAAATTGTGAAGAGGACAATGACAAGAGTTTTCCGTTACTACCAAACTTAGGGTGGAATCAAAAAGCCTCGTTGGGCTTGTTGAAACTTTCAAGGAATTTAAAGCCCGACAACTGAGTTGCAATTATCAGTACCACGTAGAACGCTTTTCAATTGACTTTGTAAAAGAAAAACTGAAGCAATTACTCTGACCAATCACAAGAGATGTTGACAGCCCAAGAAACCAATCAGTAAGCGGGAACTCACGTTGGTTTTGGCTTTGCTTCTCATTGGCCGAGAAAGTGGCGCGAGTTTTATCAACCAATCAGAATGAAATAAAGCAAAACCAAAGCTTTCAAGCTGAACTAGTTACCAATTTATAAACAGTAAAGCACAAGAAACTAATGCTTTGTCCTGCATATGGCTTGTCATTCATGTGTAGATCTGATGTCGAAAAGTGTTGATATACACTTATCACGGCTGAATGACTGAGGAAGATATATAATTGAACGACAAACTGTAATTATAATGAAAGAATACATTTAGAAAAGGAAAAGGTATTGGTAACACTAAATTAGTAGAAGGGTTCTTGAACAATCGATAGGACATTTTTATGACAAAGTGGTGTAAGTGGCTTGGTAGCAAAGATTAATTAGGTTTCTTACTTATCACCCAAGCGAGTGGTTTGTTGGTTGCATCTCGTGCAGTTAAGAGTCATGTATGGTTGATATGCTTCAATGTGACTGCGCGATGCAGTTAGGAGTCATATATGGTTAAAATTGGACTATGTGACTGCGTGATGCAGTCGTAGTCTATACCCACATTTCACCCGTGCTCTCCACAACAGTCTCCAGTAGCTCAGTGGTTAGAGCATCCGTACAAGATCTCGGAGGTGTCGGGGTTGCCTCCAGTAGCAATTAAAGATAGTTACTCAACAAATGTCACAAGTCACAAATCACAAGATTAGCTCAGATTCTCCACAGATTTATGAACCGCACTAAAGTTTTTCATTACGGTTCACTGCTCCCATTTTCTTTATCTTTCCATCAAAATCTCAACATTCGGACCCAGTCTCCGACAGAGGGTCGTGGGTTCAAATCCCATCTGGGGCTCGCATTTTTTTCCGAATTCCCATTTGAAGATGCAAAATATCTTTCATTTCAGATCTTACTTATGTTGTGGAAATATTTGACAAGTGTTTTAAACTACAGATTACATAAAATAACGATATTTAAAAGGAAGCTTGTTCAACCGTCGGTCAATCCGTCCGCCTGTCCCTTCGTTCTTCCGTCCGTTGGTCCGTTTGTTCTCTTTTTGCCAAATGTTGCCTTTTTATAGGCATCAAAACTAAGGAAAAAGGAGCATCATTTGGTACACGACCGAGTGAGAAAGGGCGTGGGTCTTCTTAGGGCAGAATGCTCACATAACCAAATTTACTCATTCAAAGGCAGAAGGTTCCTTTTGGCGATTCTACGTAAATGGTTTTGCTCTGGCCATTCGTCGGCGGAGAATCTAGCGACAGTAGGTTGGCAGCTTCGTAATATTTTCAAGTGCTAAAGATTGTCATGTGAATTCTGCTTCGACCACGTCAAGGAAAATTGATCATAGGCAAATAGTTGATTGAAACGACTAAGCCCAATTCAAGGACTTGTCAGTGGGTGTATTGACTGTGTTCATTCATAATCTCTACCACTAGCTTGGAAAAGGGGACCTGCTTCTTGTTTGTTAATCCCGATATGGCTTTTCAATGCTACAAGCCAATAATGCTTGCCTGCCTCTTCAACTCACCCCGCTCAATGGTGGACGCTCAGTCCGTCTCTCTACCCTAACCCGGCCCACATCAGTGACTGCGTAAGCAGGTGCTTCGCTTTCTGCGGGGGCGGTCCCATCTTGAAGTTATCAACGGTGTAGTCATGACAATATTGGCAGGAGTCAAATAAGAGGGAGAAATTTAATGAACTGGCCGGAGACGCCAACAAGGAGTGACTGAATCATGATTTGCATAACTCTTAGGCATGAATTGCAATGATCGATAAGAATTAGACAATATTTTTCGCGTGCCCGAGTATTCACAGAAACGGTTCAGTTCTTTGTAGAAACACGCGAAACTCATATTCAAGATAAGCTTGCGTTGAAATAATGAAATGCAAGCGAGGATATCGATCAATACAGTGCAGTATGAGCTAGTTTTATTCTTATTGTAAATTAATTGCTGTCCTGTAAAATACTAACGCGCTTCCAGCACCTTATATAGTTCTCTTATACATCTGCGAGTGACCATTCAACTCACGGAAGCTCGCACGATTTTTTTCTTCATCAAGTGACGTTGTCGCGACTCGTCAAAGTCTTGGTTGTCGTGAAGATGTAGAAACACAGCTTTCAACCTATCAGAGATCGCATTCAATAAGGATTATTTTACAATTGTGTAATTAAACGTGCGTAAGTTGGGTCAATCTAGTATTTGTTAACTGAGCTGCCAGACATCCACCATTACACCTGCAAACAGTTGGTGATGTATTTTCATTGCGAGGACAACTCCATCTGAATCACTGCGTGAAAATGGAGGACCAGTCCTGCAGTCTGCCGTTGCTTATCCAATCTTTTAAAACGACAGCGGTCTTGTTCAGCGTGTTACACTTCGTCTTTTCTCCCGTGGCAGCGTGTGGAAACGCTCTCGTTATCCGCGCCTTGTGGAAAGCGTCATCGATACCTGCTAACGTAAAGAAGTTGTTTCTGAGTCTTGCTATATCCGATCTTACCGTGGGATTGTTTTCACATTTAATGTTGGGTCTGTGGTATACGATGGTAGCAAACGACGACTATAAGTCGTATGTACTGTGTTCAAAAGTTGAAACTGTTTCTAGTTTCTTTTCCTCTCTTCTTTTTTATGCGTCGTTTCTAACTGTAACTGCCATTGCTGTTGATAGACTTCTCGCCATTTCTCTTCACCTGCGATATAGAGAACTAGTCACCTCAAACCGCATTAGAACAGCCATCATATCAGTTTGGGTCACAAGTGGAATCGCTGCTTCCTTATTCATTTCTGTTGGTAATTACAATTTTTTGGTAACTTTGGCTGTTCGATCTGTTGGATTTCTTTCCACAACAGTAGCATACATTCACATTTACAGAGTAGCAAGACGTCATCAAAAGCAAATGAACGGTCAGTTTCAGCTGCACTGTGCACAAGCAATGGACTTCATCCGAGAAAATAAGTCGGCCTTTAACGCTTTGTATTTTTATGTAGTTTTTATCGCTTGCCATCTTCCTCATCTCTTCTCCGCAGTGTTTTTAATAGCAGATGGGTCTCGAAATTCGTTTTGGGTAAGTTTCCACGTCACATTATTCTTGGTTTCTCTCAAATCGTCGTTTAATCCTGTGATATACTGCTGGCGATATCAAGAAATTCGTCAAATTGTGAAAAACACAGTGAAGAAAATATTCCGAATCCCTGAGACTTAACATGAAATTAACATGCTATGTTTTTTTAATTCTGTCTAACATGACACAGCATGAATTGCAGTTGTGTAACTGTCGTATAATTGAGTGCCGGAGAGAATTAATCGAGTCTGTAGCTTGATATTAGGTGGCACCAGTTCTGTCAAACGTGACACAACATCTAGTTATTTATCTCGTCTTAAGGAAGCCAGAATTAAGTAAACTTTTGTTTACTTCAGTAGAGAATTAAATGGGTCACTAATATAAGTTGTAGCACCAAGAAAACGTAACTTCAGAGTATGGAAAATTTGTCAATTTGAATGAAGGACAATGAAAAGAGCTTTCTGTAGCAACATGAGATGGAATAAAGATGCCTTGCTTAGCTTTCACTTCTTTAGAAGTTGTATTCACCAGTGCCGCATAACATATAACAGACATATGGTGGCTTCAGCGGTGCTTTGGAATGACCTTCCACAGCCAATAAAAGATTCGCCATCAGTGGAAACTTTTAAACTTAAGAGACTTTTATTTTTACAAGCTTACAGCGGACAATAATTTTTTTTTTTAATATTTCGAACGATTATATTGTACATGATACTTTTAATTTGTCACCTGTAAAGCGACTTTGGACCACTGGCAAAAGACGCTATACAAATGTATTGTGTTATTATTATTATTACAACAATTGTGATATTGAAATCGCAGCTGCCGAAGGAGCCATTGACGTTGTTTAGTGTTTGTTTTCTTTTTTTAGCAGCCTTGTATAGGGTTTTAGTTTTGCTATTCGCCTTTCGCTTTTCTAGTTTTGTGTCTCGAGAATGAAATCTAAATAATCGAACTCCAAGAAACAAAGGGACACATTCCATCTTAATCATAAATGATTTTATATGACTTGTAATTTTGCATATATTAACAACGTTTTCTAAAAAAGTATCATGCTTGAACACTTTTTAACATAAGTGCAGAATTTGAAAGCGTTTATTGAATTTTGTCTGAAACCTTACTGTATTTGTTTTCGAAGAATAATTGTAAATAAAGTTTGCTGATTATTATTATTATTAATATTATTATATTATTGCCATTGACGTTGTTTAGTGCTTGTTTTCTTTTTTAACAGCCTTGTATAGGGTTTTAGTTTGCCATTCGCCTTTCGCTTTTCTAGTTTTTGTGTCTCGAGAATTATTATTATTATTATTATTATTATTATTATTATTATTCTATCACAGGATATCGAACACCAGAAGAGCAAAATCTCCTCCCGTTTTTCAGCGTCCTCCCAAACAATCCCACAGACGCTTGCTCGGCGCTCTCAATCCAAGTGTTTTCCAATCCGGACGATTACAAATGGAAAAACACACAAGACAAAGAAAGAGAAACACTAACACTTGCGCTGCAAATAGTTTATCGTTAATGTGTACAATTGTTAAAGAAAAAGTGTTAAGATGCAATTCTAAGAGCTGAACAGAATGATTAAAGATAATGTTGGAAAAAGTTAAAACCTTGAAGAGCGGGTTTTGGGGCGATTGGTAAGAGGAAAACGATGGCAAAAATATCTACCTCTAACTAAAGGACAAAGTGATATATGTAATGTATGTATGTGACTAGAAAGAAAGAATTCTCGGTGGGTACGTCACACAAGTGAAAAAATAAAGTCATCAGCCATTCAATAAATCAAGTCACGAAATTGATGTATGGTAGAAGAGTTATTGGTAAACATAAACGTGTCAAAGTCTCAGGGCTGTGTGAAATCCCGTACACGAATTATTCGGCAAAATGTACCACCCAAAATTATAGAGTTTAGTATTGCGACGCCTTGTTGACGTACAGCTGAAGTACAGCAACATGGTGGCCGGAAACGAGTAAACGAGTACAACATCTGGAGTTTACTTTAACTATCTCAAACGCGTTCTTGCCTTTGCTGAACTTGCATCTATAACAGGTCACCCTAGCCCTATTCCGAAATATTAACGTCGCGCTTTCTAAGACGATTTAAAAAGTTAAAAATAGCCTTATTATAACACAATTCAGAGGAAATAATTACATCTTCCCTACCTACTAAAGGCTTGGTTAACAATGATGGGATCGACTGTTCGGTAATAATGGCAACGACCGTTCACGAAAGGGAAAAAGGCAACGGAGGCTAATTGGTTAATGCGAGGGCAATATAACTCAGCTTCCTCACAATTTTACAGTGGCCCAGAATGGACAACGCTTCTCCTTGAAAATATAGTGTCGTTCTGTAAAATATATAACTGTTATTTTTGGAAAACATCTTTCCTTAGAATTCTGCAATCGTTCCTTGTAAATCTGCGGTCGTTCCTTAGAAATATAGCTGTTCTGTGGAAACAATCACGAGCTTCTTCCTCAGAAATCTAGCTGTTCCGTAGTTTAAGCCGCCGCTGTTCCGTAGAAATATAGCTCTTCCGTAGAACTCTTGCCTCTTCCATACAACTTCAGCGCTTCCATAGAAAGCTCAAACCTGTGCGCGCACATTAGCCTGGGTGGGCACTGGGCATTAGCGCCTGGCTGTAATTCGTTGCTCCCCATTTTGCATGCGTTTTAAAACAGGTAACACATTAGGTAACACGATGGATCTCTGTCAAGTTTGTGAAGCGAAAGGGCGAGAGGGTGGAAATTATTGCCATACTGGGCTACCGCACAATTTGCTATCGATGAGATGCTGTCGTGTAAATTACGAACGGTGAGCTAAACTCCTCTCTGGAGTAGTTAAGAAGAAACCAAAGTTTTTCCTTTTTCCGCTAAAGACATCGGTGTTAAATAAAAGCACAGCTTTCACTTCATTTGAGTGTGGGAATGTAGTCAAAGCAAAAGTTTGAAAAATGAATGAATAGATAAAGTGTAAACAATTCATCTCGTTTTGTGATGAAGGGAAATGTGTTTGCAACCGAGATTTCCTTAGGACATTGAAACTATGTATCACGTACAACAGAAATAATAAATAACCGCGAAATCGATCAAGATTGTTATTGAACAACGGTTCAGACTCGGAGGAAAATCTTTTGACTGTAAAACAGTCACGTGTTCCAGATTATCGACAACCATGTGACTGTTCAAGAGCGCTGTTTAGAGACGTTAGATCCAGCTCCCCCCTTCCCCTCCTCCCCCACTCCAACCTTAATATTAATGTAGTATAAATAAATAAATATTTGGTGTCTTTTTCCTTTCTTTCCTATTTTGTTTCTTCCTTCCTTCCTTCCTTCCTTCCTTCCTTCCTTCCTTCCTTCTTCCTTCCCTAAGGGCTTCATCGCTGAGGATTACCACTGGCCTTTCGCTTATAGGTTTGGCGAGACACCTTACAAATAAAATTGCTGGTCGAAGAAATTAATGGAAGAACAGTGGTGTCAATCACTTAGGCTATCGAAAATGCACAGCGCCAAAACTATTTATGAGGTCTGCTCCCCAAAGTCAGATCATTCGCAGTGAATATTCAAAGCCGATGCGTTTTTAATTCTCCGTTTTCCTTCATTGCCGTTTCTTAATTTCTGTTCGGTCGGTCGTAGCAAAAAGATCATGGTGAGAAGTGGTCAGCATGGCCCGAACCAGTGCCAAAGGGAATTTTGAGAAATCGACCGTGTTGTCTGAACTGGTGATTAATTTTCTTGACGCTCTTGTAATTGAAATGAGTGGGTGACCATATACCCCGTGCTAAGCTTTCTTCGTCTGCCAAAGAAAAGCCTGTTGTTGTCATGTTGTTTTGTTTTTAAAATGCGTGGATTGATTTTAGATCAAGCAGTTAAATTTGCCGTTTGTGCATGGGTCGACAGTATATGCAGTGAGAGACAAAAGGCATGAGCTTATTTGATGAAAAATCAGTGCTGTCATTTGAACTAATAAACGTGTGTTTCTATTCATGTTTATCACAGTTGACGAAAACTTCGAGAGTGTTTCTCAAGTGGGGAGCACGGTAGGCTTTAAGTTTTTTTGTTTTTGTTTTTAGTACTATTCTGAATTTAGCCCTGATGATGATGGTGGTGGTGGTGGTGATGGTGGTGGTGATGGTGATGAGGATGATGATGATGATGATGATGATGATGATGATGATGATGCTGATCTACCCTATAAGCAAGCTCTCCTATCGGGATCCCTCCGCAAGTATATCACAAACTATACCCTTGTCAAAGAGTTTACTTGTAGGCTGCCCCCGTTTTCTTACATGGGATCATCGCATCGGTAATGAAGAAATCAGGAGCTTCAGGGATGTTTGAGAAAGAAAAATATCTTCACGCTCATTGTCGCGATGCGGCATGTTCTTGGTTTTTGAGCTTATTTGGGGAACTTATGTCACAGAGATTATCATGCAGTTCCTTACCATATCACTGGTTTGTCAAGCATACAGGGCATGAGAATACAGGAAATAATCACCTGGAATCAGTTGAGTTTATGGATATACAAGTTCTCCCTACATGTGACATACGAAATATGTGGGAACTGTTGGGAGAATACATCGATGTTGATATATATATTGAGGATTTAAGGGTTAAAAAAGACATTCTGAAATCACTCGCAAATCAAAGAATTATTGCTCCGCCAAATCGACAGATCTGTTTCACAAATTACATCAAACGACCAATTTCGCGCGTGTTGAATCAGTTTCCTCAATCATATAGCGAGAATGAAGTTTCCCTTTCTTATGTTGTCATTGTTAATACACCATTGTCGATCAACTTGTTAAGGGATTTTTTCCTATTTTTTTAAAATCC
>OX419337.1:6397073-6422073 GCA_948470475.1 Galaxea fascicularis | reverse complement strand
TTTACATTAATTCCGCTGTTATTTATTGAGCCCACATTGAGTGAAAGGTCACATGCTACGAACAGCACGTTATGGCTCGGTCGCTAAGCCGCCGGAGTATGCTCAATATAGCCATAGCAGAGGTCTCTTTTCTCCCGTCAGTGAACACCAGGAAAAGAGCCTCTGCAAGCAGGGAATAGTGGCGAGGCTTCGTCTGTAAACTTATTTGATGATAAACAAAGTTTTTGTAATATTCTCCAACGTATTTGCAGTGCTTTCGCCGCTTTTAATAAGCACATAACCAGAACGTATTATTATTTTATTTGTTGAATGCCGGTTTTTGGTTGTCAATCACTACGAAATTCCACACAATGTTAAGGGGCCGTCGTGATATTCACTACTTCCCCGCTTAACGTCAACTGGACGTTTAGGTCAAATCCTCGCCATCCCCTCCCTCTACTTGAAATTTTGCTGCCCCAAAGTCACTGTATTCCAGTCGCTACAGGTTAGCATATTAATGACATTCATGACGTAAAGATATAAAAGGTATCAACGTAATTCACTGCTTTTAAAACGTAGAGAGAACTTTTATGAATCGAATGATGCTTTCTGCTACCTGTTCTGTTGAACGTCTTTTTTGCCTCCGACTTCAATATTGAGAAAAGAAAAACGGAATCTACTGAATTGTGTGTTTGTCCTTTGATAATGTCAAGTGTGGTACCATTCTCAAAATCACATCAATTTATGAAAGTCGCTCAGTTTGCTTTCGGTCAAAAATGCCACGCACCAAAGTCGAATTCGCCGTCTTACCCCCCTCCGCCCTCTTAGCGTCCATTAAATTAACCTCCGGAGAAGAAGTGAATATGTCGACGGCCCCTAATTTACTGGTAACTATCATACAATCTTTATAATCAAAATCGAATCATAGCCTCTGCTCTTTATTATATGTATAAAGGGGGCAGTTTCTAAAGAAACTATGGTGCTGCGCCGGTATTAAAGAACGCTTTTCATTTAACTAACGTAACAGCGCTTTTCACTGACTTCAGACTGGCGTTACATACCGTTGATTTTGTTCATGGTCTTATCTACTTTCTACTTGACTTCTTTCACTTGGTGCCTCGGACACAGGAAAAGGGTAAGGTTCTATTTTCCTCTTTAAAGTTACAGATTAAACATATTTGTGTAGTTTTCAAAACACTCTATTTCTTAATCAGTTTCTCAACGTGTCCCGCGAGCCTCCCAGCGCTTCCGAAAAGGACGCCATTGCTACCCAGTATCAAATGTTAATCAGTGTGTTGTATGATAATTCCGATGTAACCTGCTATCGGGCTTGGGGTCCACGCCAGCCCCAATCTCTTAGCTTTTGACCGCCATTCGAGAGCAAATCTCGGAATAAACCATATGGAGAGCCTATTTGCAGGTTATAGAGATCATGAGCTTGACTTCCGTACAAGCCTGAACGTTTTTCCAGGCTTTATTGTTTCTTGAATTACCGCTGGGAATATGGTGCGTTGTTCGTGGGCAACACTAAATCAACTTCTGCTTACCTGTTTGTGAGCGCACATCAATTTATCCCATAAATCCATCCCCTGGATATACCTAGTTGATAAAAGAGTCTTTCATCAACTAGGTAACAAAATCATAGCAATCCATGCGACCAAAGTTCCTTTCTCGTGAATAATGTGTTACGGTAACACGCCCAGTATGAACCTTAAGGGCAAACATTTGATATCACCTATAACAGAACTAGTTTGTTCAATATTACTTGATTTTCAACAGACAGTTTTCATGTAAGTGTTTCGAACTGTCGTCGAACATTGACGGAAACCCTCAACACTTGGCGTTAATTATGGGGAGTTGCTAAGCAACCACTCACTTAAAATCAAAGCAAGCACCGGAACTGAGGTATTTTGACAGACTCAGCAGGGTACCAACGTGTCTCTTTATTATTTATATAAAATCTTTAGTAAGTTTCTTTTTAGCTCGCATTAGTGTCTCTCCTCTACCGACACTCTCACAACCTGGGAGAAACAAAGAAAGAGACCCGGCACCGATAATTTAACACTGGTCAAGACAAAAGGCTGTTGATTTCACTGTACTCAAAATTCATCATTCTAGTCCATCTTCCTCCATAAAATCCAAGATTTGGTTCTTTCACATTGTTGCTCTGTACAGTTCCATTTCGTTATCACGCAGACACAGAATCAACATACTGTTCTTTTGTGAAAAACTGAGTTCAGCTGATTTTGCGTTTCACCTGGTTACATTGCACCGCAGTACCCACATACTAACAAGGTTCAGCTGTATTTACTGTGCTGACCTCTTCCAGCTCGCCAATATGTTGTTCAATCCATTCCCAAACCATCTTTGCAACTTTTTCGGAGGTGTCCAACACGAACGCATGTCTGATATCCTTGTCACGTGAAAGCTTGATGTCTCCATCCGGGAACCTCTCTTTCATGTCCTCATAGTATCCCTGTGGTACCCAGGGATCACCAAGACCGTAAAAGAAAACCAGCTTATGCAGGTTTGACCGGATGCACTCGTAATCCAGTTCTTGTATGGTGACCAGCTGGCGGCCAATCTCGAGCACATTATCCACAGTGGAATAATCCAGCATTGACTGCACAGCCGCTTTGATGCTCTCACTGTTCTCGACGCTGTTTAGGTACATCCACCAGCCCACGGTCCAGCGTTGAACGAAAGAGGGCAAAAACGAGACAAACGCCGTCCCCATGAGAAAAGGCCAGTGCAAATAATGACAGATGAACTTCCAAAATTTGCCACTGGGCGCCGAGTCCACGCGCTCAATCGTTGGAAATAACAGAACACACTTGAGGACTTTCTCTTTGTCGTGAAATCTTTTGAGCATTTCCAGCGCGATGTAAGCCCCAATGGAGTGTCCAATAAGAATTACTCTGGAATGCTCGGGAACGTAATACGCTAGGAAAGCTAGCTTGTGTTCTATCTGATCGGTGAGAGTGAAAGATGAGGGTTGCTCTTGATCCCACTGCTTGTTCGTTTTCCATTTGCAAGGACCACTTTGTTCATCGACCTGCGCATGACCTGAAAACAAGAGAAAAATGTTCAGTAATAACCCTCCCTAGTCTACAGAGCTTTAATTGGTATATGCTCAGTCTGAACGAGTAAAACAATGTGGAGTTGGACCTCACTGTAGCCTTAGTTATTGAAATAAAACCTCCTTTACACGGTTACCATACATGTTTTTGATTTTAGAAAGAATTTCCGTAGCTAAAATTTCTCTTAATCTTTTGTTAAAAATCTAGAGCAGTCGGTGGTCTAAGTGTATCGAGACCAGTACTTTGCCTCTTGCACTTTTTTTACTGTACAGAATGGAATTTGATTACAACTTAAACTGAACTTGGCTTTCGAATTACTTCCCGAATCTTTTCTACTTAAGAAATAGATTTTTTTGTCAGTACGTGTACTATGATAACGCACGGATGGCACCAAAATGTGGCAATAATAAACAAGTACGTATACACTACGGCAGGCGCACGAGTAGCGTGCTTACCACGTTTGACGTCCTCCGTGCGTCATCAGAGTACATGCACACGCACTGGCAAATGGAATATATTTACTATATACAGGTGTAGTTTTTTTTTTTTACTTTTTTTTTTTTCATCTCAACAACGTCAATCGTGCGTCTATACTTTAAAATCACAAACGTTTCTAGACAAATTAAAACGTGAGGTTTATATCTTTCAATGTATAAACCTCAAGAAATGACAAGTATACAGGCGTATAACGAGCTGTAGGATTTAAACGCGCATTTTTTGCGTACCGTGCCTTGTCACGCGCATAGTTTCTTCATAGTTTGTTCACGTGGGCTACGTATATTTAAGGATTTTAGCGCCTTTACCTCTCACTTCGGTCATCAGTTTTGCATATCACTCTTGTCGGTAAAGTTATCGCTGTGCAGGAAGCATTTGTAAGTTAACTCGTTTATCCACTATTCCTTTATATTGTCATTCATTTCCACTAATCAGTATTTATTTGTCATTTCTTAATTTCTTGTCGAACCATCAAAACATCGTAATCAACAAGTCTGTTAGTAGTTCATTGTATTCACGGCCTTCGCCAGAGTGCAACTTAGTTCAATGCATTCGAAAACCCTGCTAGAGTGATATCCTCAAGTTTGTCAGCTACACGAGCCAGTATATAATGAGAGGGATGTACTGAGTGAGTCATGCAGTTCACCATACGGTTGTCCCGTGTACGCGTGTATCCTGAATCATGACACTTCTGTTGCAAACGCGTGTTGCGGTACGATCCTACCTATGCTGATCCGTGCACAGAACCTTCTACGTTCTTTTTTACCCATGCTAGAAGGATCCTGAGTATATATAGAGGGTGTTCGCTCACGTCACAGCAGCCATATTAGAATTTTGAAACAAAAGAAAGATTTTGCATAAAAACTGAGAGTTCAATTCCGTGAAGAATGCGATTGGTTTACTCCTCCAACATGGCTGCCGTGACGTCAAGTGAACATTTTCAATCACGTGACTAGCGGCCATATTGTTTCAATGAAACAAAAGAAAGTATTTGCATAAAAATAGAGTTCAATTCCCAGAAGGTAAGCCTTGTGCACCAACATGGCCGCCGTGACGTCAAGTGAAAGCGGTCTATAATCCATCATTGTGGACCCATGCCAGGGGCAGGTAATCAGGAGGGGACGAAGATTGTTTTCAAGACGGTTGGGCGAGCTCTTCAGCTCGCCTTGAAAACGTTCGCAAGTCCCGATCTTTATCCCATCCCGACTATTTGCCCCGAAGAAGTGTGGTATATGGTGAACATGGCCCCGTATCCCGATAGCTGCGCATGCGCGCATGTTATGATTTAGAAAGTTATATTTCATGATTTATCGCAGTTTCGATTATTAAATGAAAAAGTATCGTTAAAGTATATAATTTTATAAGTCTGTTTTAGATTTGTCTGCTGTATATGGGCTGTACAATGTCATGATGATACGGTGTGATTGTCTCTATATAACATAACTAACGCCAGCAAGTTTAAGCAGAAATTAAATGAGCGTCAAACAAAGGCAGGACTATGGTAATGTAAGGGAAAGACAATTCAACAACAGAAAAAGGTGAGTAATTGGAATCACATTATAAGCAATGTTGTTGTTTGTCACTGCCGTGTATAATTTATTAAGCTTTCAGTTCCGAGTCTTGCCCAGTGAAGAAAAATCGTGAGCATAGAATTTATTCATTTGTCTTATAATTACCTACTAGTTATTGGAAAAGCATCGCGAAATGTAAAAATGTTGTATGGAAACCTCACGTATATTTTTGCACTATTGGTTTGAAAAATCGGACTGATTAATTAATAATGAGAGAATGTAAATTTTCCTACCACAGTTACCGAGAAAAGATAAGCCTTCGGTTCTGCATTTACGGGCTTCGTTTCGTTTTTCGTCAAATATTTTTTCAGTCATAAAGCTTTTCGCGGTGTCAGTTTCGATCGGATTACGTCACGTTCGGGTGATTAGCGGGCTCTTTGTTTGAACAATGTTATGCTTACACACTAAAGTTTTCATGTAGCAGATGTTCATATTCAAATTTTGAATTTCGCATTTAAATGGAGCGAGGAACCGATTTTACTGAAATGAAGACAGCTTCATTGGTGATTAAAAATTAGCTCAAAAGTGCCATTTATTGCAAAAAACAAGTATTCGTTAAAAAAAAAACATCTTAGATCGCAGCAGTTCAAGCTCGCGTTTCGGTTTAAAACTTTGTGCCGTTTTAACAGGAAGAATTATACTCTGCTTATTTTCATACGTCTAGTTATTTTTTCAAAGTTTATCTTAACCTTACCTGCGTGGGAGACCCCGTAAACGGAATATTTCCCTTTTCCAGCTTGAAAAATTGTTGAGATGAATATATCGTAGAACCCTATACCACCAGGATTACCCGGAATAACAACAATACAAATATTTTCCTCTATTGACCTCGCACTGGCAATTCTTGTGGCTACGCCATTGATCAAAGCAATTTCATGCCTTACGGATAAATTAGAGTTGTTATTCATTGATTCTCTGTTTTCTTTTCGACGGCGAATTTTGCTCGTGAAAAATATTTCTATCGCTCTGTTTTTTTTTTTAAGCGGAAGCGTTTTACGTACGCATGCGCCGTTTTCAGTTGCCAAGACGGGAAGAAAGTTATAAAAATTTAAAGACATCTCAGCTTCGACAAGATTTATCAATACGTTCATCAGTGTTTTGGCTTTTATGTTGAAAGTTTCAGGCTGAAACAGCACCTCAAATTTTGTTAAATCAGACATTAGATATTTGTGATGATAACTTTGTTAAGGCCGTCTATAATAAATGGGTATCGTTATGCTTTGGATGCTGTCGTTGATTCAGATACAAACAATCGGCACAAATCACCAGGACCCAACAGACTGGAAAACCAAACCTTAAAAAAGTTGTAATATAAAGATAGACTCTCAGGATCATTTGTCCCGCTAGTCTTTGCTCTTGTTTTTTGAGGCCCTATTAGAGGTTATCGGGATACGGGATATTTAGGTGAAAAATTATAGGGGTACGGGATATTTAAAAAGAAATTCTGGGATATCGATCATCAAATTTGTCACTTTTTAAAAGAAGAAAATGGTCTAAAATAGCTTCATTGATCAATTTTGAGGGCGCAATGCGCTTATTTGTATTTTGCATCAAACACTGAGAATACTTGCCAACATCGGCTTTTCCTGATAGTTTATCATTATGTAGCACCCAAACATATTACCCACAATGACGTCATCAGTAGTGCCTTTCATTTTTTTTAGTAATTAACCGGATATGGGATATTTGGGCCAAAAATTATGGGATACGGGATACTCAGACCTCCCGTAAAGGCGCTTCTCTTTGTCTCGCTTCCTTTCCATAATGCGCTGAATGAATAGATTTTTCAGAAGTGATTTCTAGTAATTAAGGGGATCATCAAAAGTTTATTTTACGGTTTCACTGGTCCTCTCTTGCTTGGCCATTTCTGGTCCTGACAGACAACAAGGTCTTTTTTGTCCTGGAGGTTAGCCAAATATTGAACGCTTTGACGAGTGAAATTGGGCGAAGAAAGGCACATAAACTAAAAGGCACACAAGTTACGATTCTCTGAAATGATTTGTCGGACTAATTTATCAAAATATAGGATAATTTATAAGTTGCGCGACGGCTCATGAGATCGGTAGTTTTGATTGAAAAAAAATCGCACAACCTTCTCGTGCAATTAAATCACTCGCACCTATTTAAAATTCCGAATTGTACTCAAGGTTGTGCGATTTTGGGTATCAAAAACTGGTAAAAAAAAAGTGATGGAAATGCTAACAGCAGAAATGCTAATGAACGATCAAGTAATAGTTTTAAAAGTTAGTATAGGAAATCGCACGACCTCGAGTATGTACAAAAAGAAAGTTCTCAAAATTGCACGAGCCCTTAGGGGAGTGCAATTATTTGAGAACTTCAAAATCACGAGCATCTATTAATCCCGAATTGTACGAGAAGGTCGTGCGAATTTTTATTTATAGTACATTCAACAAAATTACGAACTTACGCGCCGTTGTCATGGAAACTTAATAGGTACTCCTACGGAGTGCTATTTGGGATTAATTGTACTGCCCTCGACCGATCAGAATCGAGTAATTTTGTTGAGTGTACTATAAATATTAAAAGACGAGTATGGGTGGAGAGGGGCGGGAGAATAAAAAAATTCCCATAAGTCTCTGCAATCATGAAGTGCCCGCGGTTCTTTTCAGCGGCCAGATTTCTTTGGTTACGGGACGCCATCTTAATGTTGTTGATGGAATAAAGTGCTTTGCTGTCAAAGAAATGGCGTCGTTTTCTCGGTCGAAAGGAACTAGATCTGGTAAGTTCTATTATATCAATAGCATTAAAGTTAAGCGGGTACTGTTTACTCAGTAAGATGTTGTTATTTTACTATCTGCTTCAGCTTCGCCTCTTCGGAACAGTGCGCCGGACAATTTGCGGCGTTCTGGAAGCTTTGGTAAATCTGGGAAAGGTTTGCACTTAGCTGCATCGTTTGACTCCAAGTCTGGGTATGTATATTAAAAAATTACACCTTATTTATTGCCTGTATTCATTGTGGTTATAGCAATTTTCTTGTTTTTGCAATGGGCGCTATTATTTGTAACATGATTGCTACAGTTGTTAGTTACCACAACTGTCGTTGTTTGCCTTGAAGTCTCGAAACAAAAGTAGTTTGCGTTTTAGTAGATCTGAAGAAATAAAAAACTCAGATTAATCTTATAAACATTTGAATTCTATTTTTGCGCCACGAGACTGCTTGGAAGTATGTTCCTGCTTGAGTCTGTGAACATGAACAGCTTACTGCGGCTTGTTAAAAATCTACTGTAACTGCGAGTCCACTTTGAATCACCTTGTTTACTATGGAAATTCTCGACCAGTCCTTGTTACGTTTGGCTCAAAGCTCTTCACGAGCTGTTTGCCATTTGTTTTCAAAATTATTAATTTAATAAACGAATGAGTCAAATTAGCACCACGAAAGATACATAAAGTCCATGCAAAACTTGTAAGGCGAGCAGGAGAGCCCCTAGGTACATTTCTGTAATGGACTAGTTCCAGAACCCATTCAAATCTGTCTTTCTGATCGGGCACAAATTTTGTGGCATTGTATTTTTTGTGCCCAGTTGGCAATCAGTATAGATTGCACTCTTTTTGTGATGCCTTATACATAAAGTCCATCCTCAGAGACCCAGGGGCAGATAGTTGCACACAATGCCACAAAATTTGTGCCCAATCAGAAAGACAGATTTGGATGGGGTTTGGAATTAGCTAATGCTAAGGAAATGTGCCCAGAGACCCTCCTGCTCGCCTTACAAACTTTTGCAAGTTCTGATCTTTTTCCCATCCTTACTATTTGCCCCTGGGTATCCGAGGATGCATAAAGTCTCGTGTATCTATTCTATCTTAATCTTGCAGCAAGTTTCTTTGAAACACTGACTGTACATGTATGAAGGAGATTGATGAGCGTCCCCTCTACCACTTTGGAAAATACATTCACTTAAAAATATTGAGACTGTTCACGCGTCACGGATAATTCCCAAACTTCTTTCACGTTCACGATAAAATCAAATATCGCAATCACGAATCACGAATGAACAAGTAAACCTAAATCATGTTTCACGAGAAAAAAATAGTCCCAATCACGTTTCACGAAAAAAGTATAGGGGACCCTCATTGATGGACTATCACTACAGCCAAAATTGCATTTCCTGAAAATTCTGTTGTAGAAACTTTCAGAGTTTTTTTCCTTTAATAGCTGACTAAAAAGTCAACTTGTTCATCAGTTTCCTTTTTCTAAATTATGCAGACTGTTGCTCAGTGACATAAGCTGTAATTTGATGTTGAGGTTTTTTTACCCATGATTATACATTAATGCTTTCTTCGTATTTTACTTTTACTGATTGAAGAAAACATACAAGATCTTCAACATCCAATGTCGAAATTGGAAACATTGAGAATGAATACATCAGAAATCTTCAACAGCAGATTTATTTCCTAGAGTTGGAAGCTAATTATCTGTATCCAAATCCAATTTAAAATGTACAGTAGATCTATGTAGCTTGTAGCGTGCAATAATTATTATTGTCAAGGTAGAAATAATGTTTTCTGCAAGAGATCACCATAAACCTACCGGTTCATGTATTTCAACAAAAATTGTCACATCCAGTGAAACTTAACTTATTCCAATTAATGCATTACTACAATACTAATGTTAACAGTTTCAGGCCAAGAAGTATCGCAGATACTGTAGGAATAAATTGTACAGGGGTTAATATTACCAAACTAAAGTTGTCATTTAATTGTTTATTTTGTACTGTATTTTAACTGGTTTTTAACTGTCACTGGTGCCACTAATTTTCATAGGGGCTTTGCTACATGTAGGTTTAAATGCAGTAGCAGCAGCCTTTATTACACTGTACATGACCCTTGATTCATGAATGCAATAAAGCAGTTAATAATACACTTGAAAAAATTACTCGATTGTGATTGGCTGAGAGCAGTGCAGTTCAAGTGTAACACCAGTGCAAAAGTGTAACACAAGTGCAAATTACAATGAAGATTTCCGAAGTTAAAACGAAGACTCGAAGACTTCCGAAGACCAACCAATGTATTTCGAAGACCGCCGAATATCGTGCGAAACCTTCCGAAGATTTCCGAAGACCACACGAAGATTTCCGAAGATCGCCGAACACTTCCAAAGATCATCCGAATGCTTCCGACGATCACCCGAACATTACCGAAGATTTCCGAACATTACCCGAACATTACCGAAGATTTCCGAACATTACCCGAACATTACCGAAGATTTCCGGAGATTACCCGAACACTTCCGGTGATCTCCGGATATTTTCGAAGCTTCTCCAAGTTTCGGAAGATCGAGGGCAATGCCTTCTGCGTACCTCAGTAGTCAATGTATGGGCTTGAAGCTTTATAAGTAGTCTATTTTTTCAAGTGTATTATTAATAAGTAATCACATGATTTTTCTCGTGCAATTTGGAATAAATAAGCACTCGTAAATTTTTTCAAAGACCACAAATTGCACTCGCCCTACGGGCTCATGCAATTTTGTTGGTCTTTGAAAAAATTTACTCGTGCTTATTTATTCCAAATTGCACGAGAAAAATCATGTGATTACCTATACTACCGGTAAGTGGAGTTCCAGAAATATCCATACATGTTTCCTCCCCCCACCTTATGGAAGATCAAAGGAAATTTCACGGAGGTGGGAGGGGGGGGGGGGGGAGGAGGGGGGCATTGCTAAAGCATACGTTTTGGAAAGATTCCCGCACATCCCCATACATTAATTATTTAATTTATGCATCACTGTTGTACTATCCCTGTTGCAAAAATAAATAGAACTTGATGGAGTCACATTATTTTAATGTGTGCATAATAATATGATTAATGTATGGGGCTGTGTGGACAGCGTGCCAAAGTTTTCAAGGAAAAGTGTGGTGATAATTTGGAATTTCCAGGGGTGTGGGGGTGGGGGTTGCAAACTTAAAAACCCTTTGGTTGGGGGTAATGGATGTTTTCTAGAACCACACTGAAAGTTTAGTTTCTAGCAATTTTCAAGACTGGCATTCCTTTTGCTCCTTAACTGTCATGTTATCACAGACGGGAACAGGCACGCAAAGCTTCAGGTGAGATTTGTTGAAAATGATACAGATGTAGACTGGCAGTGTATTAAGTATACTAAGTATTAAGTATATATTAAGTATATATTAAGTACATCAGGTGTAAGCACATGTATTAAAGTTAACCCAGTATTACTCCAAAGGTCTGATTAGCAATTTTCTCTTCAAGTTGTAATGCATTTCCTCATAAATTACTTTAGAAAATTTGGTGTCATAGTAAAAGGTAACACCCTTGAACTGATAAATTTGTCTATTCTCACTACCTGTTTGCTCTGTAATGTATTGAAATTGTGAGGAGAAGTTAAATGTTAATCATTACTCCCAGGATTGGAAGGGTCAATGTTCTGTTATTAAACCATATGAGCAAAAATTTCCAAGGAAGAACAGTTTCAAACTGTATTAAGCCTGTGCTAGGTGTACTTGTACATTCTATTTCCAGAGTTTTCTCACCTTCTGATGTTCAGTATAAATGCTCCCTCAGCTGCTCTGACACATCTAAAGGACTGCTATCTTACATGTACATTGTTATACCATAATCAATGAACATTTGGAACTAAATAATTATTTCTCCAAGGCTCAGTGTGCAATTCGTAATTCTGTTTCACAGTCATCCCTCCTCGTGTCACTGAGGAGGCAGATCGCATGATGCGGAAGTTGCGTGATCTTCAGTCACAGGTTGATGAGCGAGTTTCTGATGTGGCCAGAAAAGAGTCCCAGGTACACATGTTAGAGGCAGAGAAAGAATCTGCAATCAAACGGCTCAGAGATGCTGAAGGTAAGAGTGATAGTCCTTAGAGTGAGAACTCTTGAGGCACAAAAATAACTGTAGATTACACTGTTTTTGTTGAACAGTAACGTAGGCTCTAAGAGCGCAAATGTCCTCATTGTGGAAAAATTTGTCAGAAATAGTACCGTGAAGCCACTGTACACACACTGTACATACATGTATTTCTTATGACTACTGTTTTGGAGTGAAATTCAGAAGAAGTCAGATACATGTACATGTATACCAGCTGTACAAGATGAGATTTTATCAGAATTTACCTCCACCGCCTCCTACTTTGTCTAGATTTTCACTCAAATGATTGAGAAAATTCATAAGCTTGCTTTCTACAGTGTACATGTTCTTTGGTCAGCTCAGACAGCTATTTGAAACATTATTGAAACCTGTGGTCTGCGACTATCCAGCTGCATTTAAGCTCACAGCTCTCATCTTTTTCCCACTGCTGCTGGAGAACTTCCTCACAGGCTGCAGTGTATGTGTGGTTGTCAAAGTTGGCCTGGGATAATATTGATCCTGTGTGCGTCAAAATGAAGTAAATTGAGTTACATTTAAATTTCCCTTGTGTTATCTTAGAGTCCCATGCTGCAGAGAAACGTCAGTTGGTGAACGAGATAGTCTCACTTAAAAAAATGGCCGACCTTCACGGTCGTGACTTTGCTCGGCGAGAGCTACAGGTGCATCAGTACAAGAATGAAGCTGACAAAGGACTCACAGCATTACAGGAGGCTGAAAGAAAAGTACAGAACTACAGAGTGGAGGTAAAGCCCCTGTGTATATCAGTAACTTACTTGTACGGTATGAACCATCAAGGAATCTAAGGTCAACTGACAGATATCTTCTACGAATACCTCAGACTCATCTGAAAACTGATGGAGACACGGCCTTTTCAGTTGCGGCTCCTAGGCTAAGGAATGCCTTACCCATGGACATAAGCTTAGTCCGTCGGTTTCTGTATTTAAGAACAAACTAACGATGCATCTTTTTAGAGCTACTTATTATTAATTTCTTGTGTATTATTTTTTTTATGCATTTTTAGTTCTTTTACATAGTTTTTAATTTGTGATTGTTAAGTGATATAGAGCTTCTTGTATATATCGCTATATAAATAAAGTTATTCTATTCTATTCTAAAGCAATGGTTGCCAATAATATTGTTCAACATCTTTCTCAGAGTAGAGTGTTTCTTGCTATGGAAGGCTGATGACTGTGGTATGAGCGTGGTAGTTAATTGTGCTTTACAGTTTTCTTGCATTTTGATTGACGAATCAGCCCTTGGTTTACCCTTTGTAGGCTTACTGATAATGAACCTTTTTTTTCTAGACGACCAGAAATTGCAAGTAATTTACACAAGTTTATTGATACATCTGACCTTCAATTGGTTTGTTTATATTTTTTGCTTAGCTTGATCGCAAGGCTGAGGATTTTAACAACTTAAGAATAGAGCTGGAGGAGAAGAGAGCTGAGTGTTTGAAGCTTAAGACACAGCTGCAAGAAATGGATGACAAGTTCTTTGATTCCCAAGCTAAGACAAAAGAGGAGTTAGGACGAGCCCTAAGGGTAAAGGAACTTTCTCATCGTCAATTTCTAGTACGATGGTTGGTAGTAATTACTGTAGTACTGTAGGTGAAGCATTCAGCAAAGTCCCAGGAGATTCTGTGGTTTGCCTGTAAATGGTGTTAAGCAATGTTACTGTTGATGTCGCCATTTCTCGTCACTCGTCTGTGTTCAGTCAGTCTCACATTCAAATTTCTGCCGGTCGCATGGTGGCCTGGCAGTCGCAGCATTTGTAAACTGCTCCTTGCCAGTCCTTTGGCTCGTCTGTTTCTATAACGTTCATCAGTATAATGATTGTCGTAACGTAGTGATGGGTCTGTGAGCAGCACGGTTGTTGTGAGGCTGCAGGATCCGTGTAATGGTTTCAGAAGTTCCAGTTTGATGTAGGTTATAGTCGCTAATTGATCCGCCGACCGGTTGGCTCAGTTGGTAGAGCACCGGACTACCGTGCGGGAGGTCGTGGGTTCAAAGCCCCGGCCGGACCAACACTCAGGGTCTTTAAATAACTGAGGAGAAGATGCTTCCTTTGCAATGACATCTGTAAATGGTTAGACTTTCTAGTCTTCTCGGATAAGGACGATAAACCGGAGGTGCCGTCTCACAACCCTCCACAATTAATTCTGTGGGAGAACCACTAGGGACGTAACGAACCCTGGCTGTGACCACCCCTAGTGCCGACCTTGGGTTGGTGCTTCACATAGGGATAACCTCATTGCACCTTTCCCCCTTGGACAGAATTCCGAGAAAAATTAGTATGAATAGTATGAGTATGAGTATTACTTTGGGTTATGTGTACAATTGTAAGTAGTCAGTGTCATTTAGTGGCAAATGTCAAAAAATTCAAAGTTTTCACGAATTAATAAGGAAAAAAGTCACTCTTTTTCATTTTTTTACAGGAAGAAATTCGGCAATTACGACTTCAGCTAAAAGAAAAGGAAATAAATGCTGAACAAGACAGAAGCCTAAGGAACAAGGTAAAGCTAAAACTGCGGTATCAATGAACAGAAAACCAGAAGCACATGGCTTCAGCATAAGATCCGCAGGGTGTTTTAATGCACGAAATATCTTGCTGCTTGGCCTATGTTAGAGATATTTGTGCATTTGTTGAATCTCTAGTAAAATTCTAAATTTCGAACTTAAGTGTCAGGGCAAAAATCACAGAAATTATAAAGGGGGTGCTTGCATGATACCGGCGCGACTTTCATTCCGAGGCGAGATGAAAAGTTGCACCATGTTTATTGGGGTGCCAGTCTTATAGTGCCGTAAAATTGATAAAACGTCAGTGAATATGAAATGAACAGTCAAACCGCGTTTACATGACACCGGTATGAATTTTCGTGCTGGGATGAAAATCTCGCTCCGGCACAAGAATCGGGGTGAACTCGTGCCGGTATGACTCGCGCCGGCATGGCATTTTGTGGTGGTATTATTAATACAGAGCCATAACAGGGAACCGGGGTGAACTCGCGCCAGGATGAAAGTCGCCCCGGTATCATGTAATCACCACCTAAGTTAGGCTCAGCAGTAAACTTCAAACAACATTTGAAGGTGCAACGCGAAGCAAAAGAGAGAAACACAATCCAGATAGAAATTGCCTATACTCCGATGTCAACTTCGGTGATCACAATGCAACCCTCAGTAACTCGATTTTTTTCTTTACGATTTTACTAGAGAGGTTCTAAAAAGGAGCGATGTATTATGGTGGCATTTCACAATGAAGAAATAAGTATTCGCATCGTTGGGAATAAAACTAAAAAGTCTAGTTTAGTTATCAAAAATGTTTGTTAGGTCAGCTATTTAATGTGGTCTGTGACAATGGTGTTCTGCCTAAATCCATTAATTGTTTTCCTCTTAGTGCGGAAGTGGTTTCTCTTGGGTAAAGCTATAAATTCGGATTTGAAGTTCAAATTTTTTAGCTGAAAGCCACAACGAACCCCATGGTTTAGAACAGGCCATTTCCGAGTTCATGTCTGCCTCCTCTTCAAAGCGAGTCTAAGTGCGAAGTTTTTGTTATGAAAATTAGTTTTCATTCATATGTAAAGTAGAACTAATTACCATCACAAAAACTTCGCACTTAGACTCGCTTTGAAGAGGAGGCAGACATGAACTCGGAAATGGCCCATTGCAATTTTAACTTTCTTTCCTCCTCGGTTCCTCTGGTGCCGCGTCTGTGTCGTAACCCTTCAGTTTTCTCTCTTCAGATTCAAGATGATTGTACTGCGTTAATAAAAGAAAACGCTGCGTTATCAGCTCAAGTCGTTGAGCTCAGAAAACAGATGGATATGGTAAGTACGTCTTTAGAAGTCTTGTTTTGCTTTAGCCGCCATTTGTGACCTCGTCATCCAAACAAAGGAATGGGAACAAGAATAGGAAATCTATTAATTCTATCAAATTAGCACATAAAAGCCGTGTATGCAAAAACAAAATTACAACACCTAAAAATTAGAGCATGATGAAGAAATAGTTACCCTGATCATGCCTGATGTTGTCGATGCAAAATTGAAAGTCTTAATTATCTTTTTAAAAGCGCTGGCGGATTGTAGTTGTTTCACGTAATCAGGTATTACATTCCATATCCACACATAGCCTTGTTTTCAGCTCTGAGCAAACGAACAGTTGCAGCAAACACATTAAAGAAAAGGAAAAAACTTTGAATTTTCGCGGATTAAAAGTGTTTGGTACCGCATCTTTTTCTTTACAGGACCGTGCCCATAAGGACGAAAAAGATTTCCGTCGCCAGGCGAACATTCAAGAGCTTGTAACGCTGAAAGAGAGCGAGAAGCACCTACAACAAGAGTTAGAACGGACCAAAGAATTGTTGAGACTGGAGCAGCACAACCACAGGGAGACACTTGGAAAGGTACATGTAAACTTGAAACCGACAAACACTCGCAACCTTCGAGGTATCATTTGTCGTTCTCTTGTGAAACACAGAGCCTGAGGTATTCTGGTGATAAGCTTATTAAGGCCACTAAACAGTCAACATTTTAGAGAACAAGTTATTAACCCTTCCCCTCTTTTTTCTCCCGCCTATCCATTCTGCTTCACAGCCAAGTAACAATAAAATAAACACTGAATTGATCACAAATGAAACACTTCATGTGCTTCGGCTCAGTGCGCGAGACAACTTTTAAGGCAATAATTCTGCGTTAAAATCGGCGTTAAAAATCGGTTCGTGTAACGTTACCTTCAATCGCCGGTATCTGACATGCCAGATACCAGCGATTTTATTCGCCGATCGCGGCGATCGACGAAAATCGCAAAAGTTGCACCGGGCACACTAGGCGATTTTCGCCGATCGCCGCGATCAGCGTACCAAATCGCCAAGTGTGTCACCCCCTTTATGCAGGGTCTACACTCCTCCTTGGTGTTAGTTTTGCCATATTAAATAAGCCAGCTTCTGCTCTATATCAAGGCCTTCTTCTTTCTATTATAAAAAAAATACTACCAATGAACTTGAAGTAAATAGGCACCGGGACAGAGGATTAAAGTACATACACCTCTTGTTCCATCAAGCGCGCGCATGAGTATCTCCGGTTTAAATTCTCGCTGATGGGACTTGCCTCGTTTTTTTAGCTGTCACGAGAAGAGCAAGCATCCCTGGAAGGTGAGTGCTAAAGATAAGCTTAGTTGACACTTATTCGAATGTTTTGTTTTGATTCCTTATCATACGTTTTCGGGAGACACGATATTCATTCGTTCTTGTGTTAAACTGCTTGTCTTGGATGGCCAAGACTAACCAGTGCTCTTATGCTCACTGTTTCATTTTTATCGCTCCAAAATTACTTCCGTTTTCAAATCAAGATGGTAAAGATTGGGCTTCAACACCAACACCTAACCCCGAATCCAAACGCTTTTTGGCTTGCAAGCAAGCTATCCGGGCTAGATACCCTAATAGAGAGCTTGCTCACGCCTTTCTGTACCTGAACTTTACCAGCTATAAGTAAGAGTCTGCGCATGTCTACCAGACGACGTATCACGTAGATGACAGACTAGCCAGACACCGACGCAGGTCACAGGCCACCACACGGACAGTGCTGACTCTGATTTCTGTGGCGTGATTTATTGACTTCTGTGGATTTAAAAGACGTGAAATGTGAAGCAAAGCTCTCGCAGTAAGAAACGACTCGACGGCAGGAAAACGAAAGGCGGACAGGCTGAGACAGGGCTTTCAATAGACGACGGCAACCGCCGAAGCTCCGGCGGCTGTGAGTCTTCGAGTCACTGGCTATTTGGCCATGTTCGTCAACCAATACCTGAAAAAAAAAACTCACAGGGGCATAAACCTGCTACAAATCCTATTGGAAACTCTGAGTCTGCTGCGCAACAGATCTCTTTCTCCAGAGTCTTGTTTCATCATAAAATGAACAAGTTTTGCTTTTCTGCTCGGCAGCCAACTTGAAGCGAACCCAACTGCGCAACGAACTAAACGAGGTAGAAGGGCAACAGGATTCAACCAACTCGGAAAACGTTGCATTGAAAAGAGACAAGCTACTTCTTACAGACGAAGTCGCGAACTTGAATGCTAAGGTATGGATCCCCTTCAATTTACTTTGTGCAGTGTTTTACAAAATCAGATAACCATTGTTTCTTGTGTTTTTGTCAATAGTTAGACGAGCGTGATGAGGAAATCGAGCGTCTGAAGTTAAGACTCGAAGAATCCGAGTCGCGCTGTTCGCATCTAGATTCTAAAGTTCGAATGCAGAGAAGCTTGGAGTCCATAAAATGGGAAGAGTTTGAGAAGCTTGCCACCACTATGAGAGAGTTTTCAAAGTCCATGAGTCCATCCAAGAGTGGCAGCTTAGTGGATTACTAGAACGATCCCCAGTGTGGTGAAACAAGAGTCATCCTCTAGCTGTGTTTTGATTGACTGTCGTCACTGTTTATGTTTTGCTGACAGCTGTCAGTGTCTATGCTTTTGGTACTAAATTCCTGTATTTCCCACGTTTGGCAGTTGACCAATGCTTTCACGTTTTCCGCGATCGACAGCGGATTCCCAGTCTTTGGTTTTCCCGCGCTTTTTGGTTGACAACTGTTCCCGCGTGGGAGCGAAACATCAGGTATACATGTTTTCCCGCCCTTTTTTTGCTTTCTTTTTTTTACCCAGTAAAATATTTTACGTTGTTTTAATACTTGGTAGAATTAAATTAAGTAGACTATATTTAGCTCAGGTTGCATGGTTTGATCGATCTCAGACTATTTGTGCAAACCAGATGATTTTCAAAACATTAACCTCAAGTGATCAGGGAAACGTTCTTTTACGGGAGAAAGATGAGGAGAAAAGAAATAAATAAACGCTAAAATTTCGTTGTTTATCGCAATGATTAATTATAATATATTATAAGACTTACCACACATCGTGTGATAGAGCTTTTGATCGATATTTTTAATTTTAACCATTTTGTGCGATCCGTCAATAAAACTTTCATAGTTATAAAAAGCCACTTTGCTGTTTTAAGCAGCTGCTGTTATCTTGGCGTGGGAATGCGTTCTAAGCACTTCTCAATTTCTTTGTCGCAGAGTGACGTCTTGGCGACATTGTTCATTCAAGCTGTACACGAGAAAGGTTATAGAGAGGGTCCCCTATACCACTTTGCAAAACGCGTTCACGTAAAAATCAAGTAATTCACATTTCACGTTAAATTGAAAAATACATTCACGGATTAATGGTCAAGGTCGAGTAACCTGTTTAGGCTGTTTACGCCCCAAACTAAGGTAGCTCGTTTTTCTTGCAATCCCGGTGTCACGGTTATTTGCTTGTATTTCGTGGTTTTCTGTCAAACGGTTCTCTGTCATACACCTTCGTTTAATTCAAGGCTTCATTAACATGTCACGCTTAATTCAAAAACCGCTTTCACGCGCACGTAGAAATGGTCTTGATATGGGCAATCACGAATAAATAAAAAACCTAAATCACGTTTCGCGAGAAAAAGATAGTCTCATTCACGTTTTACGCAAAAAAGTATAGGGGACCCTCTATAGAGTGGATTTCCATTGAGAGTCTAATGTAATAGTTTTCTTAGGTTTTGCTTAGCCCACCTTACCTTCCCAGCGGCTAAAAAGAGGCAAAACCAAAATCAATCAGGACTGACTCGCACGCAGTTTCCAGCGCTTTGCGTCGGTTTCGTGTGATTAGGGAGATTACGAAACGAGGACGACGACCGCTACGAAGACTTCATTTAAAGATACAAGTTCGCGCTATCATATCACTACGAAACTATTTCATGTTGTTTCGCGTTAAAAATGTGTAGTAACTGTCGAGGAATTAAACTGTTATGAGTGAGTTGGAAGCGTTGAGAGAGGACTGCAAATTCATCGTCATGTGCTAACGTCCTCCACAGAACCTTGTCGTCATTTAGGAGATGACGGCAAAGAAATGTACCTAAATGTAAAACGCACGTGCAGAGTGTGCAGAGCCATTGTTTTTGCTCACTAAACCTATGGTTTTGTAGCGTCATCGTTGCCGTCGGCGTCGTGGTTTCGTAAGCTTTCTATTGTGTTCAGCTGCGATCGGTTTTTGGTTCACGTCTGTCGTGATTGGTCCAAGTAACCGCTTTGGTCTTGTTTTTACGCCTCTCAAGTAAAAACGTTTCTACTAACTTAGCAAATGTAGTTTGCTTTAATAGTTTTTTTCTTGTGTGGCCAACCCTCTGCGAAGAGTGGCCAACCGAATCAACTTTCAAATGAAGAACTGATCGTCGCAGTTATGATCGCAATTTTTAGAATTGCGTTAAGATCAACTTTTACTTTAACACCCCAAATACCCAATTACTTTAATCAACTTTTACATTCATTAACATGCTCCACGTAAAGGTTACAAAATTAATGTGAATTTTTCTGATTGCCTTACTTTATAAACATTTTACTTTTTAAAACATTTCCTATAATCATGATTGTTGTTTAAAGATCAATGGGTGAAAAGGTAAAATGTAGTTGTGCAAAGCTTGTTTGTTTGTGTAAATATTAATACACTGTGATAACTGGCTACTGAATTGTTTACTTAGTCAAGACATTCGTCCGTTTGTTTTCCACATGGTACAGGATAATAGTTCCAGAAAAAATCCACTTCTCCCCACGGAGGGGATTTCCTCTTCAGCCCCCATCCATGGTTTTATGGCCGGGAATAGATGTCGGAGTTAGGTACACGAAACACCAGAGTAGCCTTCACTGAAGCAATAGGTCTCATTTTCTGTGGGTTTTCCGGCGTATTAAACCCACGTGGGATGTTTTCTAAGCTTTTCTTTTGCAATTACTCGGACTGTTTTTTTTAACGACAAGAACAACAAAACGACCCCTGGCGGTAGCTTCTTTTGCTTCCCACTGGAAGATGAGAGGCCGTTCAATGCTTGCTCCAGGGGAATAGCAGGTAGAATTGTACGCAGCTGACGGGCAAGAGGTGCACAGTGGACAGTGCCTGTCGTAGGAAACAACGACACCTGCGCCACTGAACTATTGGGTTGTGTCACTCTCTTTCTTTGCCTTCTGGAGGCTAGAGAGAAAGCGGAACTTGGGCTAACAACAGCTGATGTACCCCGTTTTCCCGGATAACTGATTCCTGCTGCTTCTCTGAGTGTTTTATCATCGCCACCGACAAATTCTTGAGAGTTAGTGATCTTTCCATACTAACTTCGTCATAAGCACGGTGGATAGCTAATCAATACTGATTTTTACACCGTAAAAAGTCTCCAAAAATACCGTCATTCCCTTCTCCTTGGCGTTGCCGGTAAATAAATTTATGGGGTAGTCTGCAAACGTGATGTTAATGTTACAAGTACAACGAAATGCATCATTCGGCGGGGTGTTTCTTGACCCTCCTTCGAAGCCATGTTTGTAAACAAGAGCTTTACCGGCTTCGTCCATTGGTCTGCAATAGGCAGTGACTACCGCCCTAAAATCGGAACCGGCCAAAGGTCGTTAATAGGAACTTAAAGATAATACACTACGCTCGGGTGCAACGGTTGGATGAGTATACGGAGGCGTTGGGCGACTATGGTAAAACATGACGCCCGAGAATTTCCCGCTTTAGATTCCTGCAAACGGAAGGGGACGGACAAATCACAACTATGGTCAAATGGACATGTCTGTCGCAGAAGTCAGAAACACGCTTTTCTTCAGTTCTGTATGAGGACGGAATATGAATGAGTTAATCCTTTGTATTCTTAATGGGAGTTTTACCCATTTCCTTTGGACTCTTTGGCATCGAGCGAGTGCAAATCCGGGGTTAATTAGAGTTGATAAAGACGACATTCCAGTTGTAGCCGAAGCCTTACAAGTTCCAGTAAGATTTATATGCTCCCAGAGCACCATTTATGATGAAATTGAAGCATTTTTTATTGTTATTGAGGTGGTTGGCTGTTATGTTGCTGTTGCTCCCAGCTGTTGCTTTCGTTTGTTTTGTATCGGTGTTGAAGCTGTAATTGTCGTTTCTTGCTTTCCTTTTGGTGTTAGTTAAGTTTCTCACTATAGTTTCAGTGTTTTTGCTGTTTAGATGAAGATGGAGGGCTTCTGTTGTTGCTTCTGTTATGTTCAATGCTCCCGTTCTTATTGCGTGCTGCTGCTGCTTCAAATGCCGTTTTGGTTGTCGTTGAGCATGTTACTGTTGTTGCTGTTTTTTGTAGTTGTGCCGTTTTTGGATGCTGAATTTAGTTGAAAATTGAGGGCGTCTGTTGTTGCTTCTGTTATGATCAATGCTCCCATTCTTCATTGCGTGTTGCTTTTGCTGTACCCTGGGTGCCAGAGGTTATTTTTATTTCCTTTGGAGCTTTGGAGCTTCGCGCCTCGCCTCGTAATTTCCCTCCTCCAAAGAAAAAAAAAACCTCTGGCACCCAGGCTACCGCTGCTGCTGCTTCAAATGCCGTTTTGGTTGTCGTTGTCGTTACTGCTGCTGCTGCGTTTTTGTAGCTGTACCGTTTTTGGCTGCTGAATTTTGTTCAGTTGCTGCTTTACTGTTGCTCTTACTGTTTTTGTTTCTGCGGCTGCTGTCGCTGTGATTGCTGTTGCTGTCGTAAGCGATAACGAGAACAGTAGCGTTGTTGGCGCTTAAATTTGTTGATGGTTTTTGCTGCGGCTGCAGCTTTGTTTGTTTAGTTGTTGTTATTGTTTTTGTTGTTGTTGGTGTTGTTGGTGTTGTTGGAAGAAAGGTGGGTCCGATGATGGTTGTACCGGTGGGCAACATCTCAGCAATTTTCCTAATGCTTTGCGCATTTCTTTGTTTCGACCAAAGTTCAACAAAGGGTTGAGCAGTCCATTGAGTAGCAAGCTGAAACCATAGAACGGTCTATAAAGTTGGATGTTTGGTTCACCTTTAGCGTGTAAAACCAAGGGGGTAACAGCGCCTGGAAGGAATGTTATTACCAGCACCAAGAGAATCAAACCAACTGTGTTAGCCGTTCGTTTTTCCCTCTTCAGTATGGCTCGGATGTAGAGTGTATCTTCCTGTCGACGTTTCCCGCAGAATATACCAAGATAAGAAAAAGTGATCACACAGAAACAAATAAGATAATAGGTAAGAGAGGCGACACGGCTAAGTGATTGAAATCCGCCTGGGTACTTCACTGACAAGTAAAACAGGAATGCTATAACCACGCTGCAAAGCCAAGGCAAAGGTATCATCTTCATGACACGTGGCTTAGTCACGTGAGTACGATACCAGTACGGTTGTCTCACTGCCAAGTGGCGATCCCTACTGATTATAGCCAAGTTGCCAAGCGTTGCCAGTAGACATACGGGACCTAACATTACAACTGCGTTATCAGGACGATCGGGACACATGTGTTGATGTGACAATATTGTAATAAAGCTTACAAATAAATGTGGTGCGTTAAGTAGATCAGTGATAACCAAGCTGCACAGCATTAGTATTGAAGGTCGTTGAAGACTTTTGGTTCGTACCACAGTGCAAACGAAGAGGGCGTTACAAACAAATGACATCACAGCCAATACCATATTCAGAGGAACAAGCACGTGATTGGTGAAGTCTCGCACCTGGTGTTGTAATTCTTCGGGAAAGAGTGTCATCCGACATGCTTGATAAGAAATCTCTCTGGAGTTATCCACTGTGGACATCTTTTAATTTCCTGAAAATACACGAGACATCTGTTGTAACACGAGGTAAAATATTCATTTCGGTTTTAGCAATTATGCTCAAACTTACCGTATACCTTCAGATCGGCAGATTTAGATTTTTAAGCAATGGTCGAAATATAATCTTTAATGTAAAATATATAAAATTGTCAAGCTCGTCTTCACAGGAGCCGCCATCACCAAAAAGAAATCGTCGTTCTAACAGCGCTGCGATGGAAGATAAGAAAAAAGCTGAAGCTCTTAGTGCGGAGCACTTTAAGCAAATTATGGACAAACTTTCTCGTATAGATAACCAAATGGAAGAGCATTTTGGAAACTTGACATCCGAGATTTCAATCTTGAGGTGTAAAATGAAATAAGAACTCGAAGGTGTGAAAATGTCCCTGCGAACTGTAGAAAAATCGCTAGAGTCGGCTTGGGATTCAATCAACGATCTCCAAGAAGATAGAAAAACCCTTAACGACTACAAGAAAACATGCCAACAAAACCTCGACTCTCAAATTTGAAAACAAAGCTGCTTGAAGAACAGGAGAAGATTATTGCTGTGGAAAACTACTCAAGACGTGAGAACCTCAGATTTATGAACGTAGCCGAACGTAGCGACGAAGACCGCATGGATGTGGTGTACGACATAATACAAAATGATTTGAACATCAACGTGGAAGAGATATCCACTTCCACGCAGTTCATCGAGTCGGGAAACCGCGTTCAGAAGACGCCTCCAATACCTTTCCAAGACCAATTACTGCACGCTTCCTCAGCAGAGGGTCCCCTATACCACTTTGGAAAATGCATTCACGTAAAAATATTGAGACTGTTCACGCGTCACGGATAATTCCCAAAATTCGTTCACGTTCACAATAAAGCAAATATCGGCAATCACGAATCACGAATGAACAAATAAACCTAAATCACGTTTCACGAGAAAAAAATTGTCCCAATCACGTTTCACGAAAAAGTATAGGTAGAGATAGAGACACTGTTTTCAGAGCAAGAAATAGGTTGAAAGATTCATCGATAGCTAAGGATATATACATCACCCAAGATTATGCAAGGGCAATTCAACAGGAAAGGAAAGTATTAATTAAAGCTGTGTTCCTTGCAAAGGAACGAGGTATGAGCGCAAAAGTTGTTGATAGAAAGTTGATTGTTGACAATATTACCTACAACGTAGGTAATATCCCTGAAGATCTTAGGCCTCATCAAACCAGTGCACATGCTTAAGCAAGTCACTTAATTTAAATTTAGGTTGTTTTTATTGCCACTAGAACGTTCGGCTTCTTCCCGTATTAGACTAAGTGCTATTCTGCATGAACCCAACCAACGGACGATTAATGTTTCTCTTGTTTTATTTGTTCGTTTTGTTTCTGTTTCTTTTTGTTTTTGGTGGCAATATCTA
>OX419337.1:6387073-6389573 GCA_948470475.1 Galaxea fascicularis | reverse complement strand
TTGCAGACTTGGGAACTAGCTTCCTAAATTGCAAGTGTATATACTGTACAACTAGTTATGAATTCAATGGAAATGGAAAAGCAAACTGCTTTTTTCAACAACGACTCCAACCTTTTTGCTCAGAAATGGTCTCGCCTGAAGATAAACCTCTCACGAAGTATGTCGTACCAGTATACATATCGTGTATAAGCAGTGTGAAGCGTAGAATCTTTTAAATCACTTTAAACCAAAATACCTTGTATGACCCTTTTGTGTGTGTGTTTTTGTATTGTGTAATACCATATGCATCTAAATATTAGTATATGTATGTTAATTAAAAAAAAAAGGATGTAAATCAAAAGGGTAACTTTTACTTCCGGTCAAATCGTAAAATCACCATTTATCCCCCGATATTTAGTCTTTTTCAGTATTTTCCTTTACATGGAGCTAGGTATGCCATCCGTGTTTGCGAAAAGGTAGTTCAAAGTCACATTTTACGAGTTTACCGACACAACTCTGCCATACAAAACTCTTACAGACAAGGCTGTGGTACAATAGTGGTGTGTGTATCATTGTAAAATCTATTTTAATGTTGAAATCACAAATCTGAGATCACCAGTAGAAACGATTGAAAACTAACGACCGAAATGAGTAACAAAACGAGCTCTAAACAACGAAGAGTTCCATGATGGCGGACTTCATGGCGGCAAATCTGTTCTCTCTATGCAGGCTTACACATGCACGCGCTGCCTGACCCGACTGCAGGCTCAAATGTTCAGTTGTCAGATTCCACAATCATTTTGTGGGTTTAATGCCTTTCAAATTGTTCCGTTTCGTTTCCGTTCGGTTTCGTTTCGTTTCCAAACTACTGCAAACCCAGGTGAAATCGTAAAACAATTCACGACGGGTCCAAAACAGAAAACCGCAAGAAAACAAAGAACGATGCGAATGTTGCTTCAACGTTTCTCGTACATATTGGAAAAATAAGACAGGTAACAAACAGAACAAACATGGTATCTCGTACAGTAGCCTAGACAAATTGTTAAGAATATTGTGACTGAACAGATGTCCGTATAAAAGACAAGAAAGGAATGCATATTCGCTAACAGTTAGGTGCCTTGATAGTTTTTCACTGTTACTCTGTGTTACTTCCCATGTACCAAGGGAGCTAAGCCTTCTTCAATTAACGCTTGTTAGCGGCAAAACATCTTCCAGTTACGCAGTAACGTTCGAAGACAGAGCCTGATGAAAACCGGGCCAAACCACACAAGCTTTTCTCTCGCAGACTCGTACACTGTAAAATAGCAAAGCCAGCCAATCTATTTCGCTGCTCTTAACATCCAAACGCCGATTCTCACCGGTTCAATAAAAAAAACCTGAGAAGTGATCAAGGTAGGCGCGAATTTTGTGTACAGTCTCTGGACTAAGATATCAAACTTTTTCAGTGAAGCGTGACATTTGCTTTAGAGCTTTTTGGCAACTTTCTGTCAGAATTTGAGACATGCACTTGTACTTGATATGCTTAACTTTAATCTTTCGTCTTCACCTTTTCATTTTAGTTTCCCGCCCAAAAACGCGGGTTTGCCCACATCTCGAGTGTGACATTTCACTTTGGCTTACATCGATGGGGTGGACAAACGAACGGACGTACGGTTGCGTCATAACCAAAATTTCTGGCATCGATGGATTACCATATTTTCTCTCCCACGGTGCTCGGCGAGCAAAGCTCCGCTAATAAATTTTCTTAATAGCTGCTGATTCCCCCAGCGATTTGCTGTTATCAGGACGGGACATTTATAACGTTTCTGCTTTCAATAGAATTTCGCGACCTTTTTCCTGTATTACAATAAGCTGTGCTTAGTTATCAACAACTAGATTCCATATTGGCCTTCACTCGGCCTTCCAAGTGGCATGTTTAAATTTGGGATCTGAATTTTTTTTCTATATTTTATTTTCACCGCGGCGTCATTTTGATCATGTAACAGATAATTGCATTGGTTGGAAATAATTCCACACAGCTTTCACCTTTTCCTTCGAGAGGCGATTTTTGTACGATCACTTCACATGTTTTTAATACTATATCGAAAACGTTTTATAGCTTTTCAATGTGACTGAGTATGGCAAAACGCAGACACGTTTTATTAGCGCTTTGGGTCCGGAAACTGAGGAACAAAATTAGCGAAAGTCAAAATTCGCTTTGACTTGCAGCTTTGAGAAGGTGATTCGGACACTCGCACTTAGAGGTGGTGACAAATCCGACAATTCATTTTACTTTTTTTCAACATTCTTGGTATAGTTTGATAGCCAGCTCTATAAGCTTTAATTTGATATGGGGTTTAGGTATCTACAGTTTAAAATGGACGCGCTACATCGCTTGGACGCGAGACACCCCTGAAGTTATACGGTAACCTTAAGGCGTAGCCTGACCAAAATCTTATAAACAACCATAACCTTCTAGAAATTTATCACTGAAGCTCAAACCTTCCCAGTGATACCGAACTTACACTTTCGTTGTCCTGAG
>OX419337.1:6364573-6379573 GCA_948470475.1 Galaxea fascicularis | reverse complement strand
AGAGAATCAAACCAACTGTGTTAGCCGTTCGTTTTTCCCTCTCCAGTATGGCCCGGCTGTAAAGTGCATCTTCCGGTGAACGTTTCCCACAGAATATACCAAGATACGAAGAAGTGATCACAAAGAAACAAATACTATAATAAGAAAGATACGCGACACGGCTAAGTAATGAAAATCCGCCTGGGTACTTCAGTGACAAGTAAACCAGGGACATTATAACCACGCTGCAAAACCAAGGCGCTGATATCATCTTCTTGACACGTTTCTTAGTCATTTGAGTACGATACCAGCACGGTTGTTTCACCGCTAAGTGGCGATCCCTACTAATTATAGCCACGTTGCCAAGCGTTGCCAGTACACATACGGGACCCAGCATTACAACCGCTTCATGAGGACGGTCGGGGCACATGTGTTTGTGTGAAAATATCATCATGGAACGTACAAATGAATATGGTGCGTAAAGAAGATCAGTGATAACCAGGCTACACAGCATTAGCAGTGGAGGTCGTTGAAGACTTTTGGTTCGTGCCACAGTGTAAACGACAAGAGCGTTACAAGCAAATGAAATCACAGCCAATACCATGTTCAGAGGAACAAGAACATGACTGGTGAAGTTGCGCACCTGGTGTTGTAATTCTTCAGGAAAGAGTGTCATGAGACATGCTTGATAAGAAATCTGGCTTGAGTTATCCACCGTGGTCATCTTTTGAATTCCTGCCTGTGAAAATACGCGGGGCATCTATTAGACAAAGTAAAATAATTATCCATTTCTGCCGGTTTTATCAATGAGTCTGAATGCACCAGCATGTATAGCCTGGATAAATATTGTAAACGTTAACAACCGTAACTTCGCAGACATTTAGTCAAATGAAATCAAAACCTGCCAGTGATACGGACGGTTTGTTTTTCAAGTTGGTTTCAAGGCTTAGACGAAAGTTCTTCACGGGAATATAAATCGAAAAATGAGCCACCGACATGGCATATGGTGACTCGAATATAATTGAAATCCGCAAAGTTTTGTGATTAAGTGGTGATCCCCTACATGAACCTGTGCTGAATGATGGACCTGTTTTAGCGATCTCAATATTTGCATAGGCATTGAGCGGTAACGGAAAACGTCTAATAGTTTAATGTTATTGCCTTTTAAACTGTGATAGTAGCAAAATTAAAACGTTTGCATAGGAGATCGATAATGACTAGCTTTTCTGGAAATATCTATTTATAGGTAGTTGAAACGAAAATTTTCTGTGTTATTCGACGTTACCTTTCTTTGTTTTTTTTTTTGGTTTTAAAAAAGCGAAGTACAGTTGGGTATAATGAGCAGATGAATCTATCTTCAAAAAGCAGACCCGACGAGAAATATTGTCGTGAAGTCAATGGCTTAAAATAAAATTAAATACACGGAAAATTAACACTTACCAAGACTGTTAAGTGCTTGTCAAACAAAATTATAGTTTGAGTGAAAGCGGCTTAGTTTTTGAAAAGTGTTAACATAAACTAGGACGAGATATGGAGAAATTTTATAGTGTAAAATAGCGAAAAAAGGTCTCACTTGGGGCCCGTTTCTCAAAACTCCCGAAACATTTCGGGCGCATTTCGGATGACACAATTTCCTTCGTATCTTAAAAACGAAATTGTTTCCAGGCTTGAAATTTTGCACCAGATTTGCCCTGTCGTATCTTGCGATCATGGTGAAAAAAAAACCCAGCTTTTTAGAATAAGTGGATCGCAGTTTTAGAAATGGTTTTTCCGGCCTAAACGTTTTCGGGAGTTTCAACAAACGGGCCCCTGGATACAATTGGAGAATCTTTACCTCACTTCAAACGGGCGACGTATTGGAACGAACACCTCAGTGCACGACATTAAATGATTTGAATATTTTAAATCTCGGATTTCGTTCTAATGGACTTCGAGGGTTTCTTTCTATGTGTGGATTTACGGATTGATTGGTTTAACCCTAAGATCAAAACTTTAATTCCCATTTGTTGCCCCTACACATTTCTTATAGAAATAGTGGAGAGAAATTACTAAAATATCGTATGAATTGATCTTATGTGATCCTGTCCTTAATTCTCGCGACCACTCTGTTTTATAAAGCGTTCATATTACAAGGAGAAATTTGATGCTGATCACTCTTAGGGCTTAAAGGATTAACAGCGATAATGATAAACCTGATAAATGTAATCACCATGAGAATCACAAATTCTGTCCATAAAATGATGTCAAGTAATTCGTAAAAATTGTAAGACTGAGTGAACGATATGTATGCGTTAAAAAAAGAAACACTTTTAATGCAAAGCTCTTTCTTCTCGGATCATAGTGAGATTAACCCATTCAAAGCGCTTCTTCATGAAGTTTTCGCTTGTTATTGAAATTTTGTTGAATGTTTTATGGCGTCAGGTTTCTTCAGCTTCATTAAACACTTGCCCCTCCTTCATGAAAAAACATACCGCGGCACATTGAAGAATACTAAATACTGTCTTTACCGTATTATTCTTGTACAACCTCTCCTGCACCGGGCAAGCCCTCGAAGAGAAAAACGAGAAATTCATACGTGGAAAAATTTGTCTTCCAATTCTGCCGCTGTCGCTTTTGTTCTCGTCTTAATCTCTTTCCTTCTCCTTTGTAGTCATGGGTGTAATACTCTTGAATTGATAAAGTAAACAGATGCTTAATTTCCAGCTGATGCTCATTAATGGTGGGGTTGCTGCAATTTCTGCTCTGCGTTAGTTGTCTCCTCTCTTTGATGGTCACTTATACCGTTTTTCCTGCCGTTACTGTTGCTATTGTTGCTACTGTTATTCTTTATTATTATCGGACTACCCCAGAGCCTTAGCCGCTGTTACACGTTGAAACTTTTGGCTAAAACGTGTGTGCAACGGCGCTGCGAAACACGTTTCAGAAGGCGTTGCACCGTGTAACATGGTTGGTTTCCTGAAACTTTTTCGAACTTCCGTTGCGAGACAAGTTTCACGAAAAGTAGAACCGCTTTCTACTTCTGCAACGATCGCACGATCGCAGTGATGATAAAAAACATGAGTTTCACCGTGTAACACCACTTCGTTAAACTAGTCTCGCTCGGTCTGTTACGCTACGCTGCGTAAGGCAATCACAAACCGGAAAAACAAAATTTTGAGACCAGTTTCAACGTCCCCGAACAAGTTTCGACCTTTTCAGTGTCACACGGTGCAACGCCTACTGGAACTTATTTCTAAGCGTTGTTGCACACAAGTTTCATGCAAACATTTCAACGTGTAACAGCGGCTTTATTCACAGACTGCAACTGGTTTAATTTTATGTGGTCGCAAGTTTGATCATGTTACGCCCTTACTTAGAGATCTCCACTGTTTCCTTGTGAAACAATATTAATTATTACTTACTTTTTAGGCTTTTAATAATCTCGCTCCGTGTTATATATACTTGCGATATGCTTAACATTTCATCCTAGTAGGCATCTCAGGTCATTATCCAAGTTTTTGTTACAAGTACCATCATCCAGCTTACCACTGACAGTGTATCCCCATTCTGTGGAACAGTCTTCCTCGTCATATTAAGTGTAGTTCTGGTCTCAGCTCTTTTAAGTCTTCTCTTCAAACATATCTGTTTGAACATCATTTTTTATCTTCTTAGTGAATAATCAGTTGTAAGAGCGCTTTAGAACTTTCGGATGAGGCGCTTTACGAATATCATATTTTAGTAAAATCCAACTAGTGGTCTATTATCAATGCTGCGTTCTGATTGGTTGAGCTACTAGTAGGCTATTTGTTATAGCCCACTAGAAGCGAAAAGCGCCGGCTTTGAAAACCAAAACAATGGCGGCTGAATCGCGTTTTGCTGAAGTTTTGGAAGAGTATTTGAGCTCATTATTACATAAATCTATACCAAAATCTACAGAAGTCAACTAAATATGGAATGAAGATATTTAACGGTAGGAATGCACAAAACAAAAATGAACTGTTGACAAATGTTACCGTAAATTTGACTCCTTTTGCAACTACTATTTCTATCGTCTCTGTTTTGGCGGCAAATAAGAATTAGACTATTTAAATAACTAGCTTTAACTAGCGAAAGATGTTTTGTCTCGATATTTTTTTGACCAACTAGTTGGATTTTACTAAAACAATTATTCCTCTCGCCCTCATGGCCTCTGAGTCAATAGCCCATTCGGGCTCGAGGAATAATTGTTAAATATAATTTCTAGCGAGCCTTAGCGAGCCAGCACACTATTTGAGATGGTCAGCGGTGTTTCATAACATGTAAGCGCTGAAAATGGTTTGGATGTCAGATTCGGGGCGTGCGCAATTTAGCTTTTTAATAATAATAAATACCTCGTAGAAACTAAATTATCTTGCGTTTAAAAATCAGTCTCTTTACATATTAAGACATCATAAATCGTTCGCACACGGTTTTTTACGCAGATTATATTTATTCTCCTTTGTTGGTGGTAAATTCGAGCCTAGCGGATGGTTATCTACAGAGGTAATAGCCTTTAAAATCCTGCAGTCCTGTCTATATAAAACATCCTTAATAGAAACGGGAGAGGAAACAAAGCAGTGCTAGTGGCATGTGACGTCACATTCAATGATTTGTTTGCATTCCACACCACACGCGTTCTGCACTTCACGCGTTGCTGGGGAAGCGTTGTCGGCGGTTCGATAAACTTGAGGTAAAATGTTCGACCGTTGAGTATTAAAGTCTGTTGCCCGGTGAGGTACAACATTCAACCCTAGTGTCAGAATATTGTTCACCATTCTGCCAGCAAAATATTGGAAAATGTTCGTCGACGGTCATTGTGATGTACAGCATTTATTTTGGAAAACACCATCGGGGATCGATAAATGTAAATAATTTTGAAACACGACATCCGAACTGTTCTTTGCGCTCAGCCGCCTTGATGAGTACTTTCCCTTCCAATAAGTATACAATTATAAGTCTTTGTAAATGCCACGATTCTTCTAGAAACCTTCCAAAAGACACTCCTGGGTATTGGTAGTCAGTGTTACTCGCAACGAAAAGAAAAACTTAAGCTAAAACTAAACCACCCTCTCTTGTTTTATAATTAAGGCGCTCTTGAACTAACCTAACCTCTCCTCTATCCCAATCACTGCTTTCCCCTCGCCAGCACTCACTTTCACATTGAAACTCCTATTATTATTATTATTATTATTATTATTATTATTATTATTATTATTATTATTATTATTATTATTCGTTGCTGCTGCTATTTTTGTTGTAGTTGTTACCGCCATTGGAATAGCCTTCCAAGGGGTGGATTTGGTGTCGCTTTATCGCTCGTTTACGACTCTGTCGCCTGTTTGCTTCAGATATCACTGTATGTAGGGACAATTGTAGGGAGAAATGTCACGGTGACAAAGAAGACAAAGAGGAATTAAAAGTGAAATTTCCCTGTCGCAAATTGTCACGCTTTTTGAGCCACTTTCTGTCAGTTGTCGGTGTTGTTGTCGGCTTCTATCTCGTGCACCTCGTAGAAGGCATCGTTGGAAGGAATGTTGTTATTACTGCCGCTGTTGTTACTGGTGTTTTTCGATCCCATATAGCTGTTGCTGATCTTGTCGTTGTTGCTACTGTCTATGTTTTTACGCGGTTGCTGTATTTTGTTGTTGCTACTGATGATGTTACTGCTGCTGTTGCTTTTATCTTTGGTGTTGTTGTTGACGTTTTGTCGCTGCAGCTTGTGTTGTTCTTGTCGTTGTGGAACCCACGCGTCCAACGATGGTTGTACCTCCTGCGAACACTTTATTAACTGTCTTACTGCTCTACGCATTTCTTTGTTTCGACCAAAGTTCAACAATGGGTTAAAAAATCCATTCAGCAGAAAGAGGAAATCGTAAAAAGGCTTATAAACGAGGAAGTTTTGTACCCCTTTTGCGTTTAAGGCTAAGGGAATAAGAACACCTGGCAGAAATGTTACTAGCAGTATCAAGAGAATTAATCCGACTGTGTTAGCCATTCGTTTTTCCCTTTTCAATATAGCGCGTATGTAGGGTTCTTCTTCCGTTGGTGTTTTCTTAAAGCAGAGACTAAGATAAGAGAAGCCAATCACAGTGAAACAAACTAGATAAAACGCTGCAGCGGCAATTCGGTCAACTGGTGGAAAGTTTCCTGCTCCCGTGAACTTCCATGATGAGTACATCGTGATTGTTATGATCGCACTGAGCACCCATGGTACACATATCATCTTTATGACACGTGGTTTAGTCACGTACATACGATACCACCACGGTCTTTTTACTGCAAGGTAGCGATCTCTACTAATGACTGCCAAGTTTCCAAGAGTTGCTTGTATGCACAGAGGGGACAGCATTTGTATCGCATCAATAGTGCGATCAGGACACATGTGTTCGTGTGTTAATATCACAGTAAATCTTACAAAGCAGTACACTGCGTAAAGTAAGTCTGTGAAGGCCAGACTGCAAAGCATTATATGTGGAGGTCGTTGAAGACATTTGGTTCGTGTCACGGTGTAGACGACGAGGGTGTTACAGGCAAATGACATGACAGCCACCACTATGTTCAGAGGTATAACAATGTGGTTGGTGATGTCTCGCAACTGGTGTTGCAATTCTTCAGGAAAGATTGTCATCAGGCATGCTTGATAGGGAATCTGGCTGGAGTTGCCCACTGTCATCTTTTCCCTGAAAATTCAAGAAGTGTTTATCTTTATTCATTTTACATTTATATTTTTTCTATGAATCATATTAACGACAGCTTCCAAACTCCAAGAAACAGATGAAAACAAGGGGTTGCAGGCCGCGAGTGAATTACACAAGAGAAGGATAACTCGTCTTGGACAAATTATGGACCAAAATTCGTCTTTCTGTTACAGAAAGAATGTCTGTAAGGCTCTGCCAGAATACATAGGAATACATATAGGTTTGGATACTTTATTGGTCTGCATGACCGACACCAACGGTGGAAGGGGTACCCAACAATCTAGACACCTTTGGCCTCGGAGAGAGGCTATATGCCCACTTGGAATTCCAGTTAACAAAGTGAACTTATGAATGATAACAATAATAACGATAATAGCTATGTTTATATATTAGTAAACTGACACAAAAACAGCTCTATACCGCTTCACAATAAAAAAGAAGAAGAAAACAAATGAATGCCAATATGCAGTAGTAAAAAGGTAAGTCTTCAGTCGAGATTTAATACTTGCCAGGCTAGATAAACTAGATTTAATATCCAGGGGTAAATCGTTCCAAAGCCTTCATTTTTGGCGCAGCAGCCTAAAAAGCTCTCACTGTGACCATAGCTTTTAACAGAGTTTTCGGGATTTCTAAAGGAAGCTTGTTAGCAGACCTAAGATTTCTTGATGGCTTATGGGAGAATCGAACCAGTAAATCAAAGATGTACATGGCCGCAAGATTAGTTAGTGCCTTATACGTTAACCACTGAATTTTTAGACAATGCGTTGGTCGATAGGGAGCCAGTGCAAACATGGGCGCGTTCGTAGATTGTTTAATTGTAAGCCTCGCAGCACAATTTTGAATGCGCTGAAGCTTATGAATCAAATACTTAACAAACCGATGACAAGTGAATAACCGTTAGATCCAATTGACAAATATAACGAAAACATTTAACAAGAGCTTAAGTACTTTCTTGGGTTAGATATACTTCCCAAAATTTCTAAGGCTTACAAGGCGGACTTACAAACTGAGTTGATATGCTTATCTTGCGACAACGTTCAAAAAGTGTCTGCGGATTTTTTATTTCGAAATGTTATATCTCCGAGAGCAGTTTTTACAAAATCGTTCACATTTTTTAATACTATTTCCAGAATGTTCTTTAACTTTTCACTGTAGCTGGGTGTGGCAAAACGCAGACAATATTTTTGCGCTTTGGGTCCGGAAACTGGGGGAAAAAATTTATTTAGCAAAAGACAAAATTCGCTTTGACTTGTAGCTCTGAAAAGGTGATTCATTTCAAAATTCTTGGCATAGTTTGATAGCTACAACGAGTTGCAAAAATACTTGAGACACTGTGCGCCATTTGGCCTTGAATGATGTTTCCATGATCTTCCGCTTTCCCTCTCCCTCCCCCTCTTATCAAAGTTGTTAACGGCGCAACACCATGCTCGAAACTTTGAGGAACAACTTTGAAAGGGGGAGAGGGAGGGGGTGTGTATTGTATCTCACAGATTTGTTAGCAGCAGCGTTTCAGAGAAAGAAAAGATGTTTTTGATTGCTAGCGTCTAGACACCTAAGAAGATATACGGTAATCTTACAAAAAGAAGTAAATTTGTCTTCGGCTTTTTCACGTCTTCCATAAAACGTAAAATTATGAAGAAATGTACTCAAAGAGTGCGATCCACGAATATGCACAGTTGATGTTTTGCTTTGTAAACTTATTGCTTTGATGTTGTCCGAGCCTTTTCTTGGCCAACTTAATGAACCCCCGCCCCAGTTGTGTAAGCCTTACTACGGCCCGATACCACTAATAGAACGCAGGATTCAATCTGAGCGACAGAGGCAATCTGTTCGTCACCACTTAGGGAGTTTAAAGACAGATAGAAATGGACATCATCAGAGTAAAATGCAAACCCATGTTGTATTGCTTGACAATATCCCCCGAAGGAGGTGGGGGGGGGGACGTGTGAAGCGCGTGTCTTCGGTTGATTCATCCGGCTGTAAGTACCTCTTCTGAAGAAGTGCTAACACACGGAAAATTTGCCTTTGCGTGTAAAGTGTCTTAGATTTTATACCCTAGATGAATTGAATGAATTGGGCAGAACAACGTTCCAAGTGACTCCTAATCTAATATAAAATTCCCTACTCGATTTACAAGTATGTACAAAACAGATTTTAGCAGTCCGTATTAGAGATCCCTTGTCTTTATTCCAGGCACCCCATTAATTATCGTCTGACGAATAATTGGGCCATTATTTCGAGGTCTTTGAAACTTCTGATGAAACTTGAAAGAGGACCTGCCAACGTGGCTTCTAAAATGCACGTAAAAGGACATTATAATGTGGCAGATATTCTCTGGGTTATTGGATGCTTTTGTTTTAATAATGAAGAAACAGCGCGTCAGGCCAGTTTTGGCGCCAGTTTTGGCGTTATATAGTTGATGCATGATGGTGGAGATCTAGGATGGGGCGAGGGGTTTTCGTGCGCGTCAGGCATCTTACTTCAGCTTACTGTTCTGGCCTCTCCATTTTTTTTTTTAAACAAGTCGTATAGAATCCCCTGTGGGGCGGTTCCCTTTGGGGTAGGCCTTAGGATTTGACGTTTGATTTGACATTACTTCATGTGAACGAGACTCTTGAGGCATACATGAAGGAAAGGACAATGCAAGTAGTATTACATAACATACTCACCATGAAAAAATTATTCCAGTAAAGAGAAACGAAAGCAAACTTGGAAAAGTTTAAATCGTCAAAATGGCTTTAGAACGACTTTAGAACGACTCAGCTGCCACAAAGACTTCAAAATAACACAAATGCAGACTAAGGTAAGCTTCTTTTATTTAAATCCTTGACTACAAGCGAATTAATGGCTTTGTGTCAGGACAAGTGAAAATAAAATTAAAATCGACGGTAGCATTGAACCACAGTATGTGCACTTGACCAAAATGGGACACTCAAACTGGCTATTGTCTTTATGGAAAAATAAATGCGTTTGAGAGTCATTGTTGAAAATGTCCTGGTTTTACTGGTTTTATTTTTTGAAAAGAACATATGCCAAACGTTTAAATCTGCTTCTAAACAAACACCGAGAACCTTTTAAACGATTTCCGTTTTGTTTTAAATAGTGAGTAAATTTAACAATACAATTAACAGTTAATTTGATCAGTCTTTAGTGATTCTGTCACTGTCAACCTCAGAGCTTTCCCTTTGTGCATGTCTGATGGCAGGTAGAGCTTCTGCTCAATGAGTTTTTGGGAAATTATTGAAACCTTAAAATCCCTTATGTCATGGCTGTGTACTTTGCAATTTTGGCGCGTTGACAGAAACAGTAAAATGTCTGTAGTCGGTCCACTGTATTTCTGCAATTTTAATTTATAGTGGTCAAAGAGTTCTGACTTTTAGTTTTTAAATTGAGTCACCCTGGTGTGTGGATGTCGTATGGGCCTGTATAGATTGTGCTAGTTAATTGAGTCGAAGTTGCTCCGAAATTGGTCAAAAGTTACCAAAAACCGTAAAACATGCTACCAGAATTGTTGCAACCAGAAAAGTTGCTTGCCAAAGCGAACTATTTTGTTATGCATAACAGGCTTTCTGACAGGGTGCGGGAAAAATTAAAATTGTGCTGGGGATTTTTGAGGCAATTATGGCAAGTGTTATAAAAGATGTAGCAAGTGGTGGTTTCATTGTGGCAATTAAAAAAAAAATACTTTTCAGCGCTTTGGCCATTCACAGAGTACACATCACAGGAATTCACCCTACAATGCATTGCAAACTTAAGTATGTCATGTATGCCTAAATAACGTACATCACTAAATAGTGCCCACAGGGGCCCGTTTCTCGAAGGTCCCGGAAACTTTTCGGGCCCGAAAAGTCACTTGAAAAACTGTGATCCCCTTACTCTAAAAACCTGTCCTTTTACTATGATTTCAAGACACAAAAGGGCAAATGTGTTGTGAAATTTCATTCCTGGAAATTTCTTGGTTTTTTAGATACGTTGGAAATTATAGCACCCGTCAAAGGCCCGAAAGGTTTCGGGGATTTCGAGAAACGCGTGCAAGGCCCATACAGAGTTACAAAGAAGGCCTTGTTGTTTTTATCGTTGTTCTACGAAAACGGAAACAAAACTAAGGCGTTTCGGAAAGAAAATGGCCTGGAAAAACATTTAAAAGTTTCTAAAAGTCTTTGGTATGAAGTTTTTAACGTGTTTTCTCGGCTAGAAAGTCTAAGCGCGTCACTCAGTATTGTGCGGGATTATGCGGATTTTTGGGAATTGTGCGAGATTGTGCCGGTTTTTTTTAATTGTGCGGTTCCGCAAAACAACTGAATTTTAGTTAATTATTTATGTGTTTATATCTCAGATGGCTATTTGTCGCCCAAAAGTTGCTTTAAGTTGTTTGTGGCACAAAAAGGTGCTCAAAACTCTACAAGTTGCCAAAAACTGAGTTACCGAGCACCTATAATTCTGTAAAGTCTGTAAAGTGATTACATGTAAGTTTTCTTAAAAGAAATCGAGGAGCAACCAGATGGGAAGATAAAATGACTGAAATTAATTATTTGAACACTAAAACTTTCTGAGGCCAGGAAAGGCCCTGGAAAACTGAAAAGTTCTAAAATTTTGTTTCTCAAAAAAGGTGTGAACCCTGTAACAATGCTGACTGGCAAAAAAGAGGATAATGGCGGAATTGAGAAAAAATTCAGTAAAAGTAGAAAAAATGCTTTTTACGTGCGTACGAATACACCAACAACAATTCGTAAGCATTGCACAATGGCCAGCCGCTAGTTAAATCGACGATGACACCAATTGGTATGTGTTCTATCAGCGACGACGGCTCTGCTCAAAACTGAAACTTATGTTAGTTTTTAACGTGAGATATCTACCATCCCGCTAAACTTTACTCCGAACTTTGCTTCAAAATCCCGATCGTTTCTCAGGCGAACTGTTCATTTGCGGTTGTAGGATTGAGGGATCGTTTTCGTTTGTATTTCAAATCGCCAAAGAATGCATTGAATACATTTAGTTGTGTGTTTGTAGAAATCCTCCTTGCAAAGACATAAATGATAACATTGATAAGGTGAAACTGTGAAGGCGATGAACAAAAATTACATTAGAAATAACACTCTTAAAACCTGTCAAGTGCCATTCGATAAGAACTATAAACGCTGAGGTATGGTTCTATAAGAATAAATTGTGGTAATTATATAGCAAAATACAGAAGACGAAGGGCGTCGCACGTGATTATTTGTTAGAGAAAACGTTTCGAAAAAAGTACAAATGTCTTACCTGTATATAACGATGGCGAGTATCCTCTGTGTTGGAAGTGGCCAAAGTTTGTTTAATAACACATTCGTGTAATACGGGGACTAATTTCAAACTTTTTAAAAGACCTTTTTAATAATTCAGTACCAAATTAATATGACTAGAGATCGACGATTCTCCTCTGTTTGTGGATTAAAAGATTTATTGCTGTTTCTGCGATGATTTAACCGCCGATGAGAATAATCCCACATGGGATTTTAAAACTTGTCATTACCACTGCGTTGTAAAATATTAATTAAAATGTTTTATTAAAATTGCCGATAGAAATTTTGATATATCATGATCGATAATGTGCAACATGCAATAAAAGAACAACCTTTTTAAAGCTCCTTCACGTACTGTCCACATGGAATTGATATTATGTTGTACATTTACGAGTGGATTTCTTTGTGCCATAAACCGAGTAATTTCGTGCTACAAACACACACACTGAGGTCCCTTCCACACTAATACGTTTTCAAAAGTGTCCGTTTTCATCTCCGACTGATATATACGCTTTCAATAATGGTGTTTTCGGAGGAGACATTTTTTAAAAAACCTTGCTGGCCTACAATTTGTACTTGGAAGGATAAAATCAGGGAGAACTGATTTATTATGCAATCTGCAAGTACTCAAGCCACACATGTACGCATTGCATCCACACTAGCGTTCTCGTATCGTTTTCACCTATCCACACTTAAACGCTCGATAACGATGAAAACGACTTGGACCGTGATTGGACCTTAGGGGATTGCGCATGTGTAAAGTTGAGCGCCTGCGATAAAGACACGGACAGATGGTCCGATCTGGATCGGAACCGATGTCACGTGACGCTTTTCACGTCACCGTTTTCAAAAGTCTCTGTTTTCACCTGTCCACACTAGAAACGAAGCGTTTTCAAATCGATGCGTTTTCAAAGGTCTCCACCTTCGAAACCGTTTTCGTGGGCGTTTTTGGGCGTGTTAGTGTGGATAATAGGCGAAAACGCAAAGAAAGGTATGCGGTTTCGAACCAACACGAGCTTACACGCATTGGTTTGGATGGCCGGGGCCAAATATAGTACAGAGCTAAGTACTACCTACAAGCGTTTTCTTTACAGCGTTACGTGTATACATGTATTCACTGGTTATATCATACAAAGAGAGAGAACTCCGCCAGAACTAACGGAGGGAAATTGAAATCATTGGCTTCGCTGTGGACATTAACCGTCCTTTAGGGAGTATACTAGTGTACCGAAGATAAAATTAAAGGCGCTATATTCATTAGTACTGACGCAAATTAAATGATGGAAATAAGAAAACAAAATGAATGTAGTTTAAGGTTGTGTTTTTACTTGTATAGAAATATTACGCCAGTAACTCGTTATGGTGAAGTGCGTCATTGCCAGCCGATCGTTAAATCGACGATTACAGCGTATGTTTCCCATTACGGCTCTACTCAGTTAAAACTGATATTTATGTCAGTTGTGTTTATGAAATATCTGCCAGTCCGATATATCAAATTTAATTCACGAAGTTGTTTGTCTGAAAATGCCGCAGGTTTCTCTGCTGAACTGGTTCATTCATATGCGTGATTGGCCATCAAGACAGTGAGGAAAAATACTTATATTATTTGAGTATGATTTTATCACACGATAAAAATAGGTCTGCAATGCGTACATGTGTGGCTTGAGTACTTGCAGATTGCATAACAAATCAGTTCTCCCTGATTTTATCCTTCCAAGTACAAATTGTAGGCCAGCGAGGTTTTTTAAAAAATGTCTCCTCCGAAAACACCATTATTGAAAGCGTATATATCAGTCGGATGAGAGTATTTCTTGGGTAAAACTGTCGTGAAAATGTGTAAACGTCGAACTTGGATATAGACAGAGAATCTTTCCTTTGTTGGGTACGACATATTTTTGTGAAAACCATCCCCGAAAATGAATGAGCTCAATGAAGCTTTCAAATAAAAACTCTGTGCTGTATTCGAATAATAGTAATATATTAATAATGACAATAATAATTATTATTATGAAATGATCACTTTAGTTAAGAATATCAATATGAACACCATTAACAAAGATAAATACTGGTAAAAAATGAAAAAAACTAAAAGAAATCGTTAATTATAATAATTATTACTACTACAAGCCTGGGGCGCTTACCATTTCCATGATCCATCCGAGTGGAAATTTTAGGTGTACATATTCAGTGCTGCTGCTTGTCCAAACGTAAAACAGATAAATAACAAAATGTACTAGTATCAGTTGGAAAGCTCGAAAATAACAGAACAAGTGTATTGATTAAGCTGATGGGCTATAATTTCTGGAGCGTTCCACATGGAATGGTATATACCATTTGATTTTCCTACCAGAATTTCCGGGTTTTCCGTGTAAATGGTAAGGACCCTTGTACTACTACCATTACCATTACAATCTTTACACTACCTTTTTAAAAAGATAAGAAAAAAATACTGGCGAGGGAAAAAATGTTAAAGTCAAGAAAAGTAATAACTTGTATCGTCTTTAACTTTCGTATCAACAGTTTAAATAAAATTTATGCCCCTTGCCCCGTTATTAGGGATTGTACTTCACAATGTGCATTGCTAAGGCTAAGCTCGGTTTGCTGGGAAGAGAACTAAACTGACGCAGATCTTTGCCATAATTTGGCCACTCAGTTAAGTGGCCGTTTGTTATAAGATGATCCCAAATTACAATAGAGCTAGAGGTGAGTACCTTTTTCCAGCACGGTGAAGGCGAACACGCCTTACGTGACACGACGTCTGTTATCATGTATCACCGGTAATGCTACAAAAATGGGAGGGGTAAAGTGGATGGGAAAAAACTTGCCCTCCACCGAAGCTTCCAGGAGAGAGGCCTGTAACCCGATGCCCAAATGCTTAAATCTAAATCTATTCATGACCCGGATGTGACTCCAGCCGGGAAACTAGTCACGGGGCAGGACGCATAAAATTATTTATCCCCTGTTACGAGTTCGTTGTGTTGATGAGTGAGAAGTGGGTTGTTTGTAGACTAAACAGAGCGCAGGGTTGTCGGAACAGCAACAAGGTT
>OX419337.1:6347073-6357073 GCA_948470475.1 Galaxea fascicularis | reverse complement strand
CTTGAATTCATAAGAACCCTGTTGGGAAATTAGCCCGTTTGGCGCGTATTCCAAAGTTATGAAAAATACTCAAGAACTAAGACACTGCAGATCAAATATGAAATACTTTTCATTAATAATACTAACACAAAATAAATGCGGAATGATTATTTTGACAATTTATCATCAGTGCGTTATTGCAAGCTGCCATTTTACTAAAAATCTTACCTAGGTACAGATGGCGAAGATTTCTCCTGTTTTAAATAAACAACTAAGTGCACGAAGTGAAATATTTTTATTTATGACATCGAATAATACAAAGATTTTGATTAACCCCTGATAAGTCTTGACTATTTATATTTGAGGATTAAAGCTGTATATGCATAAATTTAAGCATCGAATCTCATAATCTCACGTGTGAGTTACTGTTTCTCTCCATGTTCACGGTGTTCTAATGAAATTCTTAACAACTGCAATAAACCAACAGTCTATTTTAATGTAAAATATTTCATTCGAAATTGTTTCTGTACCCAGATCAATGCTTCGTTTCTTTACCTGCTATTTACTTTGAAATATTTATATTAGTTTAACAATTATCCTATCATGTCGTGCCAGATATGAAATGATAAATAACCAACAAGGCGCGTAGCGCCGATTTGAAATATTGTTTTGTAAAAAAGTCTACAACATAAAAAGCAAGAAAAAAGAATGCAAACCACCGACAAAAGGGTCATAATTGTAAACCACACTTCTGAACGAAAAGGCCGTGAAAACCTCTCGATGTGTTCCATTGTTTCTGAGCAAAATTGAAAGAATTCTGTTTAACTCTTCGAGAATAACACCGAAGCCTTACTTTTGAAAAAAGTCAGTACTCTTTTTATCTGCTGTGAACCGTGGTAAGTGGTCAGTGTTTACGTAAAAATCAGTTTAATCCAAACAACGGCGCCGTAAGCGAGTTTGATCGGGCTTCCCTTATGGGAATAAAGTTGGTTCACAGGAATAAAATTAATATGATTAAGATCATTAGCAGACCTGGTCCTTGTTTAATTTTATTAATCAAAGAAACTCTTTGGAACACTTTCTTTTTCCAACATTTTGTCCAGATACTAACTAATTACCTGGTAATATAGGGCTGATATTGTTTTTCTGGGGTCAACGCATTGGAGTAGGGCATCTTTTATGTGCTCATCAGTTTAATTCTGAGTCATCTCACTGCCGTTCTTCGTTGAGTCTGAGGTAACGGGTTCAACTGAATTTCGTTGAAGTCCTGAATGTTTTTCTTCTCAGTCTGTTATTAATTTTTCAGTTACGTTTCTGGCTGTAATTTCAGAGTGAATAAATATGCATATGAAAGAAATCATATGAGAACTGCGGATATTCAATCAATTGAAGAATGATCGTCGCAGTTGTGATCGCAATTTTTACAATTGCGTAAAGAAGCCTGAAAAAAATTCAGGACTTCAACGGGGATTGAACCCATGACCTCATTCATTCATTCATTCATTCATTCATTCATTCATTCATTCATTCATTCGCAGTTCACATATGATTTCTTTCATATGCATTATTCACTTACATATCTTTCACGGGAACATATGAATCCAAAATTGATGACCAGCTTCCAACGTCAGTGGCTTCATAGCTTAGTTGGTAGGGCATCGCACCGGAATCGCGAGGTCACAGGTGAATCCCCGTTAAAGTCCTGAATTTTTTTCAGGCTTCTTTACGCAATTGCAAAAATTGCGATCACAACTGCGACGATCATTCTTCATTTGATATAATTTGTGAATTAGAAAGGAATTAGAAAATTTATTCTTTTTAGATACAAATTACCATCAAAAGGCTGTCATAGATCCGTAGTCAGTATTTTTCCTCTCTGAAATTCATCAGTGTAAAATCAAGATCATAACTAAACTGGCAGCCGATGGCCTCCATCTCGAAAGGGTTGTTGAACATGAAGGTCGCTTAAATGACGGAACCAAGATGCCCGATATCTAGAAGCATTTTGCATTCTTCATGATTTTGACCTAGTCAGTTGCACAAAGGGAAGATTGTTGGACACCATGAAGCCCCTAAAGTTTCTTCTTACAACATCTGAGAGTTGCAGTGAAACATGGGAAGACGCCCCCGCTGCTGTTCATGTGGTTGCCGATTTTGCGGTTTGCCTGGTTGCTCACTTGCATCGTTTTCTCCGATGTTTCTGTTTTGTTGTTTAGGGGGGCCGTTCATCATTTATGGGATAGGGGGTGGGTGGGGGACTGGTGGGATTTGGGGGAGGGGAGGTACACAACAACAAATAGCTTTTAGTAATGTCTCGTACCTGGTGCTGTATTTCGTCAGGAAAGATTGTCACCAGACATGCTTGATAGGGAATCTGGTTAGAGTTATCTATGGTCATTTTTTATGCTGAAGATTTCAATGGCATTTCCTCAACAAGGCAAACCATGGTGTGTATTTTGCCTATCTACGTGTAAAAAAAGAATGCTTCACCTTTTTTATATGTGTGTGTGTGTGTGTGTTTAGAACTGTTAGACTATGCACTATAAACTTAGGATATAGCTAAAGCCTAAACGTCTATGCCGGAGTCCAAAGGAAGATCTTCCGTTTTTTAAATGGCGACCGGCAAAATTGAGGGCCTTTGCTCGGCCCTCACCAATTATTCGTTCACCAACTGCAGTTAATTGAATCAGATATTGAAACGCAAATTAAACGGATAAATTTTCAAATCACCACTGAAAATGTTGACAGCTTGAATGTCTAAGGTTTCGATGAGTTTCTTCCTTAAAGCCGTGAAAATGCCTTTTTGTTATTGTTTGTTACACGCTGGGGCCAAACCACCCCTGAAAGCGGTGATCATCTGAACACTGTCTACTTAAATTGAAGATGAAACTGCGCCTCAGCTCACTGGGACTTCAAGAAGAAACAATGGAACTTCGATTATCAAAACTACTGGAAATATTAAAAAGTTCGCTTTGAACAATTACGTTTCACACAAATTTAAATGAATTAAAGTGCTTTAACCTTATCCACTGGGAAACTAATCTTTCGAAAAGGAACATAACAAAACAGTACACCGACAACGGCCAGCTGGTAAGCTGTTGACTGCCATGGACTGCTTAATTAAAGTGGTACGTACATGGTGTTTGTTCTTATATATCTCATGTCGTACTATCGAATGCTCGCCCCGTTTGTTAAAATCAAATAAAGAGATTTTCAAAATTTTTGCACATTTGAATTCGAAAACTCCAGCTGGTACAGTTGTGTGTTGCAAATGAGTCTTTCTTGCTTGAAAAAGCAGATATGGCAGCAAAAATTATTGCTATGAGGACAATTAAAGACATTATGAAAAGTAAACTATATCGCCTACAAAAAACCGGCCCACACCAACTAACAGAAACTTATCACCCGGTCAACAAAATATGTTCTTGGAATAACAGAATGGTAAATATCAAATATATATCAGTGGATGAGATTGAAGAAAACGTTCATCGTCGAAAAGCGCAAAAACCTCACCTGAATGCTGTTAGTGTATCAGTTTTCCTCGCTTGTAAATGACAGACGTTTTTACTCAAACGAACACTTCCGTGCACCAAATGAAATGATCTGAACCTTTAATTACTTTGTACCAAAGTACATCTATTATTTGGGGCGAAAGTTACTTCCTCCTGTCAGCTAACAAAGCACAAAGTCCTTTTGTGATTTGTTCCTTATAATTTGCGTATTTCCCCACCTTGCGACTTACGTAACCATGGCGATGCCATCTAATTTAAACTAAATTTGTTTCTAATTATAAACTGCGGATTTATTGCTTTGTGATGATTTAAAAATGCGCCGACAGGTGTAGTATAAGATTGAAATTTTAAATTTAGTCCACATCATCACGTTTTCGTCAAAATATTTAATACAAACTTCTCAACGTGGTCATAAAGCGAAAGATGAACTGAACAATCGGCCACTTTAATGTAGAAATCTGTATTAAGGTATTGATTTGTGCACGTTGATGCCTCAACAATCCTCACAAATGTGTTCAGTGTGTCACAACGACAATGAAAACTAAAATTAAATGAAGCAGCTTCTTTATCCAGCGTAATGAAATTCTTGAGATTTGCACGGCGCAAAGAAAGGCGGAGAGCATTGAAGGAGTTGCCGAAAACTACTCAACATTTGCAGCTGTTACTGTCGGCAGTCAAGCATTGAGTGCCAACCTTCGAGGTCTATGGTTTATACTTACAAGACCATCCATTGGTGACCATGATGTGCTACAAACTGAAAAAACATCTTTATTTGTACCTTAGAGTTATCTTATTATTCAGAAATAACTATAAAGGCCCTGGCAAATGAAGACACATTGTTGCCGACACAAATGTTTCCCCGTTACTTTTCCCCGTTTGCTCGCGCGCGCAACATCATTTTGCGCAGCATGGAAACACATCATTCATTTTGTGTCCTGCGCGTTTGCGCGCCCAAAAAAACATCATGAGCAACAATGTGTCCGCAACAATGTATCCTCGTTTGCCAAGGCCTTTAGAGTTAAGAATGCCAGAAGGTCAATATTTGCTGGATATATAAAAATAGAGAAAACTTTGCCTTCTTGCGAAATTGGAGTACATCACTTGGTCTCCAATTAAAACTTCTTTCCACTCTTCTTATGCTTTCTGCTCTTCTTGTCCCCATTTCCAAGGTGTTTCTTGTCTCCTCAGGGGTGTTCACTTGTACTTCTTCATTCTTTAATCAGCAGGTCAAATATATGTTTTTTATATATTTTTATTCACTTATTTACCACTTACGGGTTTACTACAGACTCACAAAATGACCTGCTCGCGGTTGGTGTTCCAGCTCATTTGGTAGAGCAGTGCTCCAGTATCGCAGAGGTCCTGAGTTCTACTCCCGCGTTAACAATGTCTTCATAAGGCTTTATTAAAACAACAACAACAAGAACAGTTTATTGTACCCACAAGAATACAAATACAATATAGATTACACTAGTAATAGTGTGAGGGGCGGAGTGAGAAAAAGAGCGAAGGAAAAGCCTGACACAGAGTATTTCATTTGCCCTTTCCTCCCCCCCCCCCCCCTCTCTCTCTCTCTCTCTCTCTCTCTCCTCACAGCGCGATAAGCGACTCCGAAAACTAACCAGTCAAAATCATTTCTGGCCATCCATCTGTCTCATCTGTGGTGTCTCAAACAGCAGCGGAGATAGTGTGTAAATTTTTGAATTCCGTTCATTGAGTAATTTGTCGAGAAAATTTGCGCATAAACATAGGACAATTGTCCTGATATCGCGCTACCGTTCTGTGAAATGGTTTTCGAGTACTTTAGTTGAACGGAAAGCACTCGCCAACACTTACAGCTTCAAAACGTGTGCGAGGAAGAATATCCATGATAAAAGATGAAATAAATGCAAATCAATAAAAATCGAGAATTAATTAGTACTGTTTACTGTCTGACTATCGATTTTTTTATTGATTGACCAATAAAAATGGACATCTGCTTTTAAACGTCCATCGGCAGATATCCGTTGATCGATTGGTTCGACAGAGATCGAAATTCATCCATTACGTGTAAAGTCAGTGTATCCCTCGTAATAAGCAGAGGATAAGAAATCTCCCTCCGATCAAATAAAAATGACGCGCAGTGTAAAATTAAACTATCGTCAGCATTTGCTTTCGCGACGCTCGGCATTTGAGCATTTGCATTAGATCTTTTTCGTCGCACGATTTCAGAATAGACCAAATTTTTGCGTCCCGAAGTGAACTTACAGATTTTGTTACCCAACAACCCCCTACACAATATTGAATTCCACTATAGTAACTGCACAAGATTTTAGCTAGACGCGTGGCAAAATATGGAGATTTTGTGATGCAAAGTGTCCCACACGTTTTGGCCAGGATTATGGCTGTCAACCGAAAGGAAAAAAAATGGAGATCATACATAACTCATTTTAAACCTCCTCACGCTGATGCGGAATATTCGAGTTTCAAAATGTATTTAGCAAAGCTCTTTTGATGAAGAAAAAATTTGAGGAAACGCAGTTAGGTGCTGTTTGCATGATTGAGGCCATCTAAGTTTTTAACACATTTATTTATTTATTTATTTATTTATTTATTTATTTATTTATTTATATCACTCCTTATTGTGTGATATGTTAAAATAACTTATGCAATAAAGTGAAAACGTTGTCTTCAATTTGCCATGTGAATACTATCTTCATTTCCAGTTTTTGGAACAGGAAACCAAAAATAATTGGCGATATGATTATTTTGAAGCATTTTTTTTTTGCCTATACTCGTATAAATGCAAACAATAATATCAGAAGACATGCTAAGGTACAAATTCTGAGCAGGTATTGAGGTATCTGCACGGGTAAAGTTTGGTGCATTTTGAGTTATAATTATAATTTCTCAGATTCAATAAAACCAAGGAATTGCAAACGTTTTGCTAGGATATGAAAATTTCAGTTTCAACTTCCAGTTAGTCGCCCACCTTTCGAGGAGATTTTCACCCCAATGCGAAGGTAAACCCAAACAGGAGACTAGATGTATGTATTACGTTACCTAAACTTACTCCAGATACATTTTTTTTGCAAAATGATTTCTTATAAGCAGAAACTAAAAAGTGATTTACAACTAAATCGCGCCTTGGATTTTATGCCAAACTATATTTAAATTCATAATACTCCTAGGAATTCGCGCGTGATATCACTTGATACTTACGGCAGGCGACGCCGAAGGCCGAGTGGGCGAAAAGAGATCGGGATATTCCGTATAAAGATTGAGCAGGGAAATTGTTCAAGTTTATTACACCACACACTGATAGAAAACGGATAATCGATTCACTGCACAAAAGCTGGAAAATCCGCCTTTTTCCCAACATTCTAAACTACGAATGATTACTATGGATATTAGAATCCTTCTTCTATTTTTTTCGGCAATAAATTTAAGTCCGTCATTTAATCCAAAAAAGACCTTTTTATCTTTTTAGATCCAAACTGAAAGAAGGGTTACTTTAGGTTTTCATGTCTTTTTCTTTCGTATAAACTGAATGGTGTTATAAAACTCGACTTTGTCCCGATGATAGAATAGCTTAAACCAGCCGCATCCTACGTGTTCAACGTTTCCTTGTGTTTTACAGGAACGTCGCACTCACATCGGAACAAGCAGAATCAAAATCTTACAATCATTTCAAACAATTTTAAGAATTTATCTTACTGTAAAAACCTCTGACAGTTCTTCTAAATTGTCAATCTCAGCTTCGCATTGTGAAGATTGTGAGGTAAGGTTAAAATGCATATCCTTTTTTTGGTTTGTAAGGGTGGATCCGTATTAACTTGCGATCGTAAACACTTGTGAATTGAAGTTGATATCAATCCTAGTGTGAACTTGTGAAGTTACAGTAAACAAAATATGGCACTGTGCATGGATGTTTATATTCCACTGAGTGACTTCTTCATTAATATTACTACCTGGTAAAGGAAACTTGGTTTATCTTGGCTACGCAAAATCTTTATTTTGAACTTCTTCAACACCTTTATTTTTGGTCAGGTATCCTTCATATTTTAAGATCGCGCGGAATATTGTTTGCACCAGATGAAAATTGTTTTGTAGAGTCGTTCAAACACTTTATGATTTTTTCGATTAGCTTCTCTGACAATAGCTAATTTTTGATATAATGTTCCATTTAGCTAAGTCGCTCTTCGTCCTAAAAACTTTGTATTTTCATGATCATAATAAAATCAGTTTCATTTTTCTTGATTTTTCTTGATTTTGGCTACGACCGTGTTAATTTGGCTATAAAAATACATCCGTTTGCATTATTTAAGAGATACATGTTAATATTACAGGAGAAAAATGATTGCCAGCAACTCCACCAAGTTTCCTTACCAAGCATGTCTGATACCCGACTTGTCTGAAGAGATGCAGCACAAGTTACGAGACGTCACCAACTATGGTTTGATACCTTTAAACCTCCTGTTGACTGTCATCTCATTTATCAGCAACGGGCTTGTTATTCTCACTGTGGCACGAACCAAAGCTCTTCAGCAGCCTCCCATGTTAATGCTCTGCAGCTTGGCTGTTACCGACCTGATATATTCACAATACTCCATCTTCAGAATTGTCCAGGTGTTGTTACACAAACACATTTGCCCCAGTCCTCCAGGCGACGAAGCCTCTGCACTGGCCGGTCTTTGTCTCCTAGCAACACTAAGCAACTTGGCAATTATCAGTAGAGATCGTTACTTGGCAGTCAAAGAACCTTTGTGGTATCGCACTCACGTGTCCAAGTCACGTGCCCTTAAGATTATATGTGCGTCATGGTTGCTCAGCGCTGTCGCAACAATCTTGTTTTACTTACAAAAAAAGTTCCACGGGCTGCTTGTACTAGTTAGTGGAGTGACGTTTCTTTTATTTTATCTGATTTGTTTCTTGGTGATTACAGTCTCTTATCTCGGTATTTTTTATAATAGAAAAACAGCAAATGAGGACCTTCTTAATGTGCGGGCCATGGCAAGAAGAGAGAAACAAATGGCTAATACCGTTGGATTAATTCTACTGTTATTGTTAATAACATTCCTACCAGGACTTTTGATTGTTTTAGTTTTAAACGTAAATGGTGTAATTTCTCAACCCTTTCATCCGTATTACGGCTTCCTCCTTCAGCTTAATGGATTATTAAATCCTTTGGTGAACTTCGGTCGAAGCAAAGAAATGCGAAAAGCATTGAGAGAATTGGTGAAGTGTTCTCATCAGGTGAAGCCGTCAACGGTTATGTCTGCCCTGGAACAATACCAACTCAATAACAACAAAAATGAGACAAAACAACCTAAACTTGAACCACTACCACCCCCACCGCGACCATATCATAGCGTACAGATCATGTAATATTCACACTGGTGCTCAATGAGACAGCAAAAATAAAATATTCTCCTCACGTTCTTTCGTGCGTGAGGTTTCTCTTGGTGTATATTTGCTTGAGTCGATAGACGCGGTGTATCCTTGTGGTGAGTTGTTTTAGGCGTCACCGGATCGAAGGGATGTTTATTAATCCGCCTCAACACAGTTTTAGAAAAAATGATAAAAATGACTAAAACAACTAACTAAAAAACTGAAGTATTACGCATAAAACCTTATGACTAATTAAAAACTTGATCAAACAAATGTGGCAGTCTGTATACATTTGACAAACTCCGTTAATGTTCCTTGGTTGTCGTCCCAATACCACAAATTGGTGCTGGGAAACTGACAATTGGTGCTGACAACGCCGCCTACCTGCCGGAATCCACCACGAGGTGATATCCTCCCTTTAATATGTCACGTGGACGATTTATATATGCGAGAAAAGAGAGACAACGTGCACATAAAGTTACCGTTACAGATTCTTTCCCAGCAGAGTCGCTGTTAGCCATTCTCGAGTATGAAACAGATCCTTTCCAAGCAAACTCGCTTTTAGCTATTCTCGAGAATGAAAGAGATCCTTTCCAAGCAAAGTCGCTTTTAGCCATTCTCGAGAATGAAACAGATCCTTTCCCAGCATAGTCGCTTTTAACCATTCTCGAGTATGAAACAGATCCTTTCAAGCAAACTCGCTTTTAGCCATTCTAGCCTCGAGAATGAAACAGATCCTTTCGAAGCAAAGTCGCTTAAATTAGCCATTCTCGAGAATGAAACAGACCCTTTCCCAGCAGGATCATTTCCCCAAAGTGCTAGATCTGTTTCATTTTGGCGTTGGCGTTCAGCGAGAACGCCACTACTGATGTGACGTTGTCAGTTTCTTGTCGTTGTCGTCGGTTTTGCTGGCTGCTGCTGTTGCTGTTGTTGACGGTAACAGACGTCAAAAAGGATTGTTGTATACTGTAGCAGCACAGCTCATCAAGCTCTGCAGTCCTCTGTGCATTTCTTTGTTTCGACTGAAGTTTAGTAAAAGGTTTAGCAATCCATTAAGCTCATATACAAAACCATAATATATATATTTAGGCAAGCCTAAAAGCGGAGCTCCACAGTTCTTTCCTTATTGTATGGCATTT
>OX419337.1:6334573-6339573 GCA_948470475.1 Galaxea fascicularis | reverse complement strand
TTTAAAACTGTTTTCAAAATTTGGCCATGCAATTTCCCGACAAAAAACGCGGATTGAGAGCTACGTGTATGGGCAAATGATCTTTCCAAAAACAGTTTATATGGAAGCGCGCTTATATGCGAGCTTGCTCACGAAAGGGTTAACTGGAGTATCACATTTGACTTTGGCTTACATGATGGGGTGGACGTACGTACGGTCGGTCGGACGGTCAGTCGGTCGGTTGGTCGTACGATGACGTCATAACCAAAATTTCTCGGATGGATGGGTTACCATATTTTCTTAGCAATGGTGCTCCGCTAAAAACTAGCCTTATTAGAAAACTAAAGAAGTTTTAAATTTCAGCTAATTCGTTTTTTTCTTTTGGATTAATGAAGTACTTAGGGTAAATTGGTACGTAAAAGGACGGATTACGCACGCGCAGGTAAATACAAATTTGCGCTAAAAAGGAAAGGAGATCAAAAGATTTCCTCAGACGATCAAGTCAGAAATGTCTTAAAATATAAAAACTATAAGAATAAAAGTACCAATTTTTATGTCAAGTTAACTTTCAAAACCTGTGGAACGGGGAATGGGAAATTGAAAAAACGGGAAATTAGAAAAGGAAATCGAAAACATGATACTGAAATTTGTCGAGAGTAATTGTTGCTAATGCATAATAAAATTTCAGCACTAGCGAATAGGGAAAAGATTTGCCGATGATAAGTTACAGACGTGGCAAGTCTCACTACCTGAGGCGAAGCAAGTAACGGTTCTAAATTCGAAATCCATTTGAAAAGTGTGGGCTCTGCAGACGAGAGTATCAGAGGAAGCGAGCCAAGTTTTTGCATCACGCGCTGCGAAATGTTTTCAAACAAATGGTACCGTGGAAACCGAACGCCTTTGCTTTTCAACCGAAAATGGAGGCTTTACTGGTTAAAATTTTGTTTGGAATCAAAGGATGAGCCAACTCATTCATGCTTTAGTAAGGAAGTGCGAGTGTACGTAGTAATATAAAATGTTGGTCAAGCAAAAAACGTCACGGCCCATTTTGCTGTAGTAACAGCACAAATGTAAACTGATATTACAGTGCAATGTTGTGCAATATTAGTCAGTGTAATTTATCTAAAGCAACCGAAAATCCAAGCAATATTTACTTTATGTCTAAGGTTACAGTAGACCAGGTTCCTCGGTTTTCGTGTAGATCAACTGTATTTACAAACTGGTTTTCAAGTTAAATTAGCTAAGATACGCACCAGGCTCCTTGACGCCACCGCGGATTGTGTCAAAATGTCTCGTAAAATCAAGAACTATTTGTGTTGTAGAGCACAGAAATAACCAAATGTCGGCTTCGGCTCAATCTGCTCTTTCCCAGGCTTTTCAAGGAAAGAAAAAGAAAACATGGCGGTCGAAACATCGTGATCCACATCTATTTGACTCAATCGTGAGACAAATTGTTAACTCAGCTATCATAAATGATTTAGTGACAATGAATACATCTTTTTATTTGCTTTGGTTTTGTGTATTGATACGTGAATAATTGCAGGAAACAACGGGACAAAATACTCTTACCTTCCATATTGAGCAAAGATCGACTGCTATCTACGTGCGTCATGCAAAATTGTCTTCAGTGCGTCGACTCGACCCGATCTACTCTTTGTAAAATTTGAACCCATAAAAAGGCATTTCGTTGAAGTCAATTACAATTACCTTTATTCACGTCATGGTTATTGATATTAAAGGTGCCGATTATTTGCAGTATATGACGTTGTTAAATATGATCGGCTGGTTACGCTTTCTTGGTGTTTTTTACTTTCCAAAGCGATTTATTTGAAACTACATATCTTTCCCAAAAATATGGAGTACATGCTAAATAAAAGTGCGATGTAGGTAAGACAATATGAAAACAAGGTTTCTGCCTTCACAAACGGATACACGGACGGACGGGTTGCGAAAACTACAATCTCAAGTGATGAAGTCACATCATTAACAACTCATAACTAACTGTTACCTGTTACAGCTATAAAGTAGCGATTGGCCATAACGGAATTTCTTATTTACAATATTAATTACTTTGAAAAGGTTACACAGGTGGATAACGGCTTCTAACAGGCTGAGTTACAGCTTGAATGCTTATTACAGTTATGACCTTACAGAACAGTTAGCGCTTAAATGACTAACAACAGGTTGTGTTTACGGATTGTTGAACTTGAAACTAAACACTAATTATTTTCCACGTTGGCTTTTTATATTTTTAATAGCGAAAGAAGAATAAAGTAAATAACCATAAATCCTCTCATCACAACAATCAGGATACACATTTTTTTCTTAGATTCATTGGTTTTTTAGCACTAATAAGAATAGAAATGGGATTTTTTAGAAGCATTTAAACATCATTTCTAGACTCCTCTTTGAAATAGGCAAAGTTTGAGCCAAATTCCAAATTTGACCCAAAACCATGGGTTAACCCCTTTGGGTTTTGCTCAAGATTTCAACTTTGCTGAAATCTTGCACACAGCTCAAAAAAGAATAGAAATAATGTTTTGGTAGTTTCAAATTTTTGGGTCAAAAACTGCGAAAACATTATTTCTATTTTTATTTGAGCTGTGTGCAAGATTTCAGCAAAGTTTAAATTTTGACCAAAACCCAAAGGGGTTAATTCTAATTAACCTGTACAACGACAGCAAGAATCAACTGATGACATCATCAATCGTTTGATTTTAGGATCAGGAACGAAAACAATCTAATCTAATTATATAGATGGCTTTTAGATAAAACGAAGTTTGAAATTTTAGATGAAAATTCTTATTTGAGCTGTGTGGAAGATTTTAGGAAAGTTGAAGTTTTGATTAAAACCCAAAGAGGTTAACCCATGGTTTTGGGTCAAATTTTGAATTTGGTTTAATTTTTCCCTTTTTGAAAAAGGAGTCTAAAAATTATGTTTAAATGCTTCTAAAAACTCCCACAACATTATTTCTATTCTTAGTTGAGCTGTGTGCAAGATTTTAGGAAAGTTGAAATTTTTACCAAAACCCAAAGGGTTTTACTCTTGGGTTTGGGTCAAATTTTGAATTTGGCGTAAACGGTGCCTATTTTAAAGAGGAGTCTAGAAATCATGTTTTAATGCTTGTAAAAACTGCCAAAACATTATTTCTATTCTTATTTGAGCTGTGTGCAAGATTTTAGCAAAGTTTAAACTTTGACCAAAACGCAAAGGGGTTAACCCTAAACAACCTGTACAACGAGAGCAAGAATCAACTGATGACATCATCAATCGTTTGATTTCAGTATCAGGAACGATTTTAATGTAATCTAATGACTGATAGATGGCTTTTAGATTAAACGAAATGTTACAACGGAATGAACTAGTACGTTATCAATTGGATGATGTCTTTCGCCACCCTGGGAATAATCAACATCAGGCGAAAAACGGATACAAGTTGACTACCAATGACCGATCGGCTTTCTATGATTGGTACAATGCATATTTTGAAGTTCAGTTTCAACTTTAAAAATTGGCGGATGGTACTCATTATGATGATGATCAAATAACAGTAATAAACGGATCCGATACAGTCTAATCAGACATCTGATGATTAAATCAGCTGTTAAAATTGTATATGATACAGATAATCTGCATAATGTCACCTCTTTGGAATACAGTGATGATTTTTTAAGAAGTGTTGCTAAAAATGAAGCACGGAGGCTATTAACTCGTCAAAATGCAGCTGGAACGGCGCCATCAGACGTTAATATCATTATTCCACTTAACAGATACAATCTTTTCGAAGAGTTGCAAGATAAAATGCTTGTTCCAATGCAGTTGTAGTTGAACATTGAACTACAAAATGACGATGAATTGATTCACATGGCCAATGGAACAGATGCTGGAAGAGTTGTTGTGAACAGATTCATTTTATGAGTTCCGAGATTAACACCAAAAGATTCAATCTATGATAAATTTGTCAGTTCATTCTTGACTGAAACACAATGGAAATTTTTACGAGAACTTTATGAGGTTTCTCCACCTACACGAGTTGCAAGTGGCTTTTTCCAAATATCTGCAGCAATCGATAATTTAAGACATGTTTTTGTATATCTGAAAAAGTCTTACAGAGATGCAAATGGCCATAGACAAAACGAAAACAGTCCTTATAAAATGGACACATTTGTTCTGGATGGTGCTAATTTAAATAATTGCAGATTAGAATATGGAAACGGTGTTTATTATCCAGAAACAGAATACGATGGTGATTCAAAAGTTAGAATTTTTAATGATTTGATGGCATATGCAATGAGAAAAAAATGATTACAACACAGGAACACAATAAGACCTCGCAAATTACAATTTAATGTATCCTCTTGTTTATTTTAATATTGGATATCAAACAGAAAAAGTAACAAGAGATCCAAAACAGCTTATTTTGAGATATCGATTAACAGGTAATGCAACACAAAATTTTAATGTCCATGCTGTAGTGCTGTATGATGAAATTGTTAAAATCGATAAAATTTGAAATGAATTAGTCATCGTGTGAAATTGGAAATGAATTAGTTATAGTATGAAAATAGGCAATGAATTAGTCATAGTATCAAATAGGCTCTTGCCGATTGTGCTAGCATAATTTTTGGCATAATCTGAGGAATTGAGCATAATTTTCGCCCTTTTTCCAAAAGTAGCACTGCTAGCATAATCCGTATATTTTCTTGTCTTAATAGCACAATTTTAGAATAATTCAAGAAAACGAAGATCTCAGCTACTAAAAACGATAGATTACTATTAACAGTTGCTTCCACTCCTATTTTTCGATTTTTTTTACTTGTGTTGAGATACCGTGGGAATTCGATGAAACGGAACCGGAAGTCTGTGTCTCGGTCCCAGACTCCTTAGTCTTTCTCCCAGTGCTCGTTTCAAAATGGCGGCCGCCACGCCAAACCAGTCAAGTGCAGTGAACTTACATCCAGATAGTTTACAAGGTTGCGAGAACAGAGAGGATAGACCAAAGCCTGCACAACTTGCTCGG
>OX419337.1:6314573-6329573 GCA_948470475.1 Galaxea fascicularis | reverse complement strand
ACCCTGGGTTCAAATCCTACTCTGGACACTAGGTGGTATTGCTCTGGGTAGTCTCTGGTTCAACTCCTTGGTCATCCTTGTAAATAGCCAACTGGTTTGCCTCCCACCAGTTGGGATTCTTATCATGTTATGTTTATTTGAATTATTTGTTTCATAAGTATTTGCTCGTCCTCGCTAGCCTTATATTGGCCGTTCCGAAATTCAAAAGGGAACTGGCACGAGTTTCAAATTTTGAAGTAATCGATAAATTGACACCATCACATGAAAGATAACATTGAGATTGGTCTGATTTTGAGGCTGCATCATTAGAGACATTTGTATGGATTTTGAGCTATGTTTCAAGGTCCATAACTTGGTCTCTGTTCAACCTAAAAGAGTCAAACTTGGTCAAACGACCAATCTCAATGTTATCCTTCATGTGATGGTGTCAATTTATCGATTACTTCAAAACTCGCCCCAGTTCCCTTTTGAATTTCGGAACGGCCAATTAGTGTGCTATGAATACTGCTGAGGGTAAATAAAGCTTGTTAATTATTTATTTAGTTTTGACCCCTTAGCTCGCAAAAGCATTGAAATTAAGGAAACGAAAAGGATAACTTTCAGCGATCTCTTCACCTGAATCTGAGTTCATTCATAACGAAATGAACTGTGCTCTACATTCCACACTTATGAATGGTTTTATTACATGTACATGTCAAACTATGTTTTACCACTACAGACCTCAATGTGACCTCTTTCTGTGTGAATAAGAGACCACTGACAGCTTAAAGTATATGGTTAGCAGAGGAGAGCTAGTCAGTGCCAACCTCAAGGGAAGGAATACATGTGTATACTAATAATCATTATTTAAAGTCATGATACTGTAAGATTGCTCTGGACATACAGTCACTTGATTTGCACGTTGCACCCAGTAACTGTCTCCACTAATTTTAACTCCCCCACCACTTAATTTTGAAAACTGTAAAGGATATTCCAATGCATAATAATTGCAAGGTTAGCCATCATTATGCATAGACCTGTTTAATGTTACCTGAGAATCATGATACCTATCTATTTGTCATTGTAAACTCTATCACTGAACTGACTGGAACAGATGCTTCACTGAACAGATCATACTGTCAGCCTATTTTACTAGTTCCTCAGTGTATACTGACTGGTGAAGGTCTAATGTTTTGGTTTGTTCCCAAGTATAGGAACAAACCAAAACATTGACCCGCACAGCCATCATTTCATCCATTTGAAGAAATAAAGAATCAGCAATAATATGACAGTGACTACTCCAGTGATTAGAAGAAATTATTCACTACAGTGAATAAACAAAAATAATTTATAAATATTTTAATTACACTTTTAATTAGACCTGAGAACATTCTTGGAACCTGGGCAGTATTCACAAAAACATTAAAGGTAGATAGACACTTATTTATTCATTTTATTATCACCTAAGGGTGGCCCTGTCAGACTGCTTTATCAGCTGGCCTGCTATCCAGAGGGGCCCAGAGTATCTTAATTATGCCATTCATGAATAGGATTTGGGACATATTGTAAGATTAAACAAATATTTTTCTGGTAAGTTGTACATGTTAAGACACATCTTAGGTAGCATTTCATGAATCTGGCCACTGAAAAAGTTACAGGATGTATTTAGGGGAGGCACAGTGTCTTATCTTATTTCTTTCATATACATCATCCACAGTGTCTTATCTGTTATCATAAGAGTGGATGTAGCATAAATACATGTACAATGATTTAAGTATTATTCTAATTTCAGCTGATAAAGATACAGACTGTAAAACAATGAGTATACAATACAATGGGTGAGAACAGTATTGCAACCAAGCCTACCAGTAACATACCTCTGATGGTTGGCGCATTTGTAAAGGATGATGGCTGCCACAGTCTGCAAGATATGTTTGCAGAAATCAGTGTCCACTTAGTTTCTCTGTGGGTGTCTGCTTCCTATTTACTACCAGTTGCTAAAAAATCTAAAATTGTCATAGTACAGAGTATCCACAAGACATTTGCAACCTTCCCATCTTTACTTTTACATGAACCCCTGTTGCCAATTGCTGAAGTGAACTACCAAAGACGGCATTGAAGCAAGGATGTCCTTATCAATACCTGGCACCCATACCACACTATGGGTGATTCCAGAAAATATCAATACCCTATCACTGAAGGCATCTTCATATAGACCCCCCTTGCTATTGGAAATTCAAAAATGCCCAACCCACGCATTGGCCTTGGAATTCCAAACTGCTCTACCTCCAAATGTCTTCGGAATTCCATAATTTTTCAAACTTTTCTCAGAAATTTCTGATTTTGCCTTCCAGCTGTTTTGAAAAGCCCTGTCCAACTTCCAAACACCCACATTGAAGTGAAATTCACCCCTTCACTCCTTCCGAAAAAATCTTGGGTCAATATTTCCAGCCCAGCGAATAATCAGTGCAAAGACCTGATTGAGCAAGCTCTTTGACTTCCTTTGCTAATCGGCCAAACTCCATGACACATGAAAGTTATAGTAGCCATTTTTTTTTATATACATGGGGGAAAATTCTTGAAAAATACTAAAAAAAACACTTCTAACTTCTCTGATATAAGCTTTGACCACCAGTCTTAAGTTACCAGCAGTGCTTTCCACTGTTTTCGGGTTGTAGAATTAGGATGCACATATCGGTTGTTAATACAATGGTAAACAGCCTTGACTGTGCTTTCAATACTTCATTTCTGTTTGGAACCATCACACACAAGTTGACATTAGGTTAAGAGAGTGCATGGTTTGCTTGCGATAACTCATAGCTTGGTGTTGCATGACATATGAAAGCTATAACATTCAAATTTGAGATAGCATTACGCTTTTGTGATTCCACCAAATATAGGAATATATTTTCACCCATCCAATACCATGAACATGGACAACTGTATCTCAAAATATCATGCTTGTTACCAGTATTTTGTTTGGAAATTGTTGATGTGATTAAAGAGAGAATGGGTTAATTTTTTTCTGAAAATGACGTGGCATTCTGGACTACAAAACTGACAAACATTCCAATTGGCAGTGAGAGACTGACCCAAGTTTCTGCTTGCGACACTTTCAAAATGTTTGCAAACCTGACAAGAGTATCAAGTAGGTGGAAGAAAACTGGGCTTTTATCTATATGTAGGTGGTAAGAAATGGAGAGTTTTCTAAATTATCAATCTAACATGCAGGATATTAACATTGGCCTCTCCAGTGCTTTGTTCACGTTTCTTCTTTGTGTCTAATCATATGATCTCAGTTTGAGCTTGACTTGCGAAACTGTAGTTGCTCAGAGTTCCAACCCCCCCATTGGACCACCCCACCTCTCACCTTTAGAATTCCGAGATGCCTTCCATGGTAGGGTATGGATATTTTCTGGAATCATCCAATGCAAAAACATTGGGTGTTTCACAGCTCACAAGTAGTATCATTTGAAGAGAAAGATCCAAAAAAAGAGAAGCTAAATATACTGTCAACAACAAAAAGTAATGACAACTACCTCTCTGGATGATGGACATTGCCTTTTTATTTCCAATCCCTTCCAATGCATACAACAGTTCCTCAACTGTTACTTGTCTGCCAGTTAGATCATCCAGTAATTCCTTGGCAGGGTGGTGGTATTTCTCAAAATCCTCTGCATCACGTTCAGTATAAAATGCACCAAACTCCTGCATCATCAATTTCCTCCAGTTTATGGTCGGACCACTCTCCAATGAATTCACAAGTTTCTCGATTGTTTTGGTTGGCAGTTCATCTATCCACATATCTAAAACAAACAACATAGTGAACATTGTGTGAATGTATGGCAATGTTATATGCCTTGGACGACTGCTATCATGGGTGACTTTCTGGGAACCTCTATTTTTGTGTGAGAGTGAAATGCTACAATTTGAATTGGTGTTTGGAAAGACAAAAGTGCCAAGTTGTTGAAATCTGAGGAAGAAGGTACACTGTAAGATTCCATATAATTTTGAATAAAGATAGAGCTGTTGCATTACAGCCTGTATGTTCTGTAGCATTCTATCCCTGTTGCATCTTTTTGCTGCTCTTATTTATTTGCATGGTTTGCTTTGTGTGTTCAAACATGAGACAGACTGTTCATGTGTGTGTTTCCCTCCTGGGCATATCTAAAACCTTGAAAAATAACATGGAACGTACCAATCATTATGCAATCAAGACATTACTGAATCTTGGCAACTCGGCTACCTATGACTTTTGTCTAGCAATGGCTGCTATGGATACACTTGAGCAAAGACGTATCCAGCAATCGCTTATTTTTTCTTCAAGTGTTTTAAACTAGATGGCCCAAATTATATATCGCAATTCTTTACACCTTGATTAACTAAATACAATTTACGAGGCAGTGGCTTAAATGTTGTGCAGCCTCCATACAACAGCCTTGTCATGCACAGCTCTTATTTGTACATGACTGCCCACTTATAGAATCGTTTACCAGATGTAGTCAAATCCTCGATCATTCTGTGCAACAAGTCACTATATACCGTAACTAAGTTGGGAACAAGGCTTAACAATAATAATTATTGAAGTCCTTCAAAGGGACATCACCCATTTAAAAAATTTCCCATGTGTTGGCCTGTATGCTGGTATTGTGCATGTTCTATTAAGTAAGATGGTTATTCAAGTGATAATTGGTTTCTCATTTCCAGTTCAAATATACATGTAATGTGACTGATTCTCTTTTCAGAAATTGCCATTGACCTTCTGTATATCTCCTTGTTACGAGAGACAAGCAAATTAGAATACAGATGAATAAATCGCGTAACCCGTATTGCATAAAATCAAGATGTCTCACAGTCCATTTAATTCACTTTTGACTTGATCGTAAACTGAAAATAAACATGGCACATAGCAGATCAAATTCAAAAGTTTACAACTCATTTAAAACATTTACTTTCCACTATTCTCAAGGCTACCAGGCCGTAGCACGAGTGGGGCCAAATTAGGAGTCTGTCAATGACTAGATAGACTGGTGTGGCAAGTTTTATGCTAAAATCGTGGCATGTCACAAAACTTTGGTGAATAAGATACAAACTTTGCAGTATCGGTCCTGTATTCTGTAGTTGCTCTGACTATTTAGCCCTTACTTTGTTATTACACAGGCCAAGCTGAGTCCTAAGTTCAATTATTGTGTTCTTCATTTCATCAGCAGCTATTTCTAAATTGTCTTCTATTTCCGTCACAAAGCTTGACAAACAATAAACTTTGTTTCATCTTGAATTTAAGATAGCAAAATGTAATATGCTAATATCTCTGAGAGAGAAACAAATAACATGAATAATTACTAAAAACCTAATAATAGTTTATAATTCTAAGTCCTTATTCTAATTACAAAAGGAACAGTAGTCAGTGAAGACGTCCAGACCCCTGAAGGCAGATTTAAAACTTTGAATTGTCTGTGAAGCCCTGATGGAGTCAGTTAATGAATTCCAGAGCTTACTACAATGAGTTGCAAAAATACTTGAGACACTGTATGCCATTTGGCCTTCAATGATGTTTCCATGATCTTCTGCTTTCCCTCCCCTTCCCTCTCTTATCAAAGTTGCTAACAGTGCAACACCATGCTCGAAACTTTGAGGAACAACTTTGAAAGGGGGAGAGGGAGGGGCTGTGTGTTGTATTTCAGATTTCTTAGCAGCAGCGGTTTAGAGAAAGAAAGGATGTTTTTGTTTGTGAATGTCTCAACAATTTTGCAACTGGTTGTAGCACTATAGGTATATCAAAGAATGCAGACCATATTTTGGTGGTATTCACACAAGGGATGATAAGAGAATCGTAACCTCTTGAATTCATGGTAGATGATCGTAAGAAAAAAAGATCACTAATAAACTTGGCTGCAAAGCCATGTATTGATTTATAAACTAGAATCAGAATGTCATGGATTCTTTTGTAATATAAGGATGGATGATTTATTTGTTTGAGCAGTTGTTCATAATTAGTATAAAAATCATTAAAAACATAGTGCAGACATCTCTCATTAAGTCCCTCTAGTTTCATAGGTTGCACTTCCCACGGAAATTCTAATAGTTAATAGGAACAATAGTTACAGTCTGATAAGAAATAAGCATTGTGAAGCTTGATCTTTGATTTAGTATCAATCAGCTTTTTGTGAGGTTTGATAACCTGAAGCCGATTGCTTAATTTACCCACAATGGCTGCAACATGGTCATTAAAATAATTATTACATTCCCTGTCAATAACTACACTTTATAACTTAACTGCATCAATGGAGCTAATCTCATCGTTGTCAAAATAATAGGAGGGTTTGTACTGGTACTACCCAACCACATACTCAAACACTTGTCACCATTAACTGCAAGACTATTGGCTCTAAAAGCCGCGGCTATACAAGCGATATTTTGCTTGCCTTGGTGATCTGATTTGTTCTAAATTTGTTGCATTGCCAGTGCACGGAGCAAATCACATGTATAGCCACCCTTGTGCAAGTGCTGTTGAATTTTTTGCAACAAAATTACAGACTTTGTCACTTGTGTAGCCACAACCACGACCTGGCAATGCGACAATTTTCAGAAAATATCTGATCACCATCGCAAGCAAAAAATCGCTGGTGTAGCCGCGGCTTACTGTGAAAATCCAAAAACCGTGAACACTAGAAATATTTATGGAATGCTATTGTGTTTCAAGTAAAAAGCCAATCATGTGCGAAAAAAACTAAACCACAAACTGCAACAGTAATTAGTTTGTGGTTTCATGTCGCTTCTGATTGGTTGCTGCACAATTGAAAATGTCAAAATCAAATCAAAGTGTTCACTGTTTTTGGATTCGCACAGTAAACCACGCAGTCACTGTAAGGAACCAATACCAGCACAAAAAGGCCGAGTGACATCAGCATAAGCACTCAAATTACTGTCTAACTGGACAAGAAAAAGATCACTGAAAAAGATATTGAACATTAGGGGCCCAAAATCAGACCCCTGTAGAATTCCCCTATTGATTAACCCACCTATGTGGGCGCCCACAGGCGATCAAATATAAATTTTGGGTCGCCAGAGGGTAAATTGGAGTCGCCAAAACCTCCCCCTCCCTTTTTTAAAGAAAAGTTTAAACAACAAAAATGCATGGTATGGACATTTTTATGCTGACAAATTGCACTATTCTCGTTCCCGATACAAGAAAGCATCCTTACATGTACATGTATGAGTGAAATACTTATTCATTTTTTTTTTTAACAAATTACTTTTCTGACCTAGAACGCAGGTACAGAAAGCCATCTGTCCATGACTGCACTGATCATTTCTAAACTTTATTTCTTCCGTAAGTGCTATGAAACATAAATGCAAGTCAAGCAGCCATGTTGCTCTTACCAGGCCACAACCGTGCCACGTTACTCATACCTGTCCAACGAAATAATGTTTACCTGGCCCTGGTTGTTCAAACGTTGGATAGCGCAATCCACCGAATAAATCACTATCCAGCGGATAAGTAATGGGAAAGTTATTTGCACTATCCACAGGATAGATATTTATCTGGTGGATAGCGCTATCCAGCCTTTGAACAACCAGGGCCTGGTGTATAAAGAGAGGGGAAGGAGCATTGCACCATTTTATTGTAGAGGATAACACTAGAGCATGTGGCTTTGTGCACCTGCAATACGTATTTTAAGTACGTTATATATGGGAAATGTAGTGTAGTACAGCTGTGCATAGTTCTGTACACATATATGGGTACTCGATAATTCCCCATATTCAACGTATTTACTGTACTTCAGTGGAAACCGCTGACAAAAACATAGGGCTTTGGAAACGTTCAACTCGTACTGATCGTAGCGGATTGTACTGTTGTGGAGGTAAATTAACCGGAAAATTTGTTTCCCTATTAATTCATAAACATCAACAGGACAAAAAGTAAGACATCTGTTGGCAAATAGCTTTGAGGTTTGTTCTTAGAAATCACTTTCTCTGAACGCTGAAAGTCCACAAGAACAACGAGCTTTATAAGTCGCTAGCTGGCGACCACCTGTGAAATTCCGGTCCCTAGCACTCAATTTCTAGTCGCATTGGTGACCAGGAAGGCACAATTTCGGACCCCGCATAAGCACTCAAATTACTGTCTAACTGGATAAGAAAAAGATCATTGAAAAAGATATTGAACATTAGTGGCCCAAAATCAGACCCCTGTAGAATTCCCTACTGATTAACCTCCAAGCAGAGAAATTGTTACCAATTTTAACTCTCTGATATAAGCTTACAGATCAGACTAATAACTACCGATGATGAATGAGCAGCAACAAGCAGATAGTTTCCATCCCTCACATTCCATAAGCAGGGATGTCTTTTGAATTCATTGATGAGATTGCTTACTTCTTGAACGCTCCACTTCCTTGCCACTTTCGAACTTTTTGCATTGTGCATGCCTGATTGCGTGTGCGCGTGTCTTTGTTGACATCGAGGCAGGATTTCCGCCCCACACATTCATTGAACATGCATGTACGTACATTTTGCAACTCAAGCGCTGTTCGATTTTGGAACAGGGTTTGTTTTACAGTGATGCATGCATAATTTATGTCTGAGTTTTCTAGACACCCTGTATGGGGCTGTGCGGAAATTGTTTCATCAACCGTAAAATGTGCTTGCTCAGGGACTTCACATTTACAACAAACATTTTTCTCAAATGAAATGTTTCCCACTCTGAAGTCAAGATTAGGGAGCTTTAGTTAAGAGGACGTCAACGGCAACGGGAACGCCACAAAATAATAGGCTTACTTAACTTACTGACCAAAAACAAATCGCTCTGCACGTGTGTTTTACAGATTTGTACATTTCGTTGCCGTCCTCTACAAAACAACAACGTCAAATGCCCAAATTTTAGGTTTTCTCGAGAATGTGAGCGCGTGACGGTAAATTTCTGTTTCTTTTTTCTTACTTTAACGCCGTTCATAGAAAGTTAGACTCTAGACAGTTCCTCAGCATTTTCCATGTTAAACAAATTGAGATAATCGCGAAAGAATTAGAAAACCGATAAGTCGTATTTTGGAATGACGTTTTCGTTACCGTTGCCGTCGTCGCTGCTAAAGCTCCCTATTACCCGGAACAGAGACGTTGCTGATGAATTTGAATTCCTAAAAGGGCAAAACTTAGGTCCCGAAGAGGCGATATTCTCCTAAAATAAAAATGGGAAGCAACAATCAATTTGATCGCGTGTTCAGTCGTGGCGTCATGGCTGCTGAAAACTATTTCCGATTTAGCACTGAAGTCACGCGAAATCCGTACCTTTTCACTTTGTGGTATAAAGACGAAGGATGTTCTTGGACTCCAGTGTACGGGATGAGAAATCTTCTTCGGCTACTTCTTATTCTTTCAAATCGTTACAGCCGAATTCGTTGTATGGCGCAGCGAAATGTCAAACTTCGAAGGGATTTGGGGGTTTTCTGTTCCGTCAATCATCTGAGTGTGGGCGGGACAACGCAACGCGCGCGCCCAACTTCGCCCGCGAGACGGCGAAGAAGATGACTCGAGAATATATCAAAGAGAATTGCGATGGAGAGTCATTTACACTTATTTTCTGGTTTGCTTGGAAGATTCTTGGACGCGCTGGGAAATACGAATGCTTCGGGCGAAAACCAACTGCGAGGAACGACGATGATTTCCTGATATTAGGAGTGTGACATAAGCTATGCTAATTTATGCAAGCAAGCGTGTCTAATTCTTCTAATTTTCCTTTACGAATGTCTCCCCCATTTTTAAGACTGAAGCAATGTCTGCTACACTCCATCCTTCCCGAGCTCAAAATAAGTATAAATGACTCTCTATCGCAATTCTCTTTGATATATTCTCGAGTCATCTTCTTCGCCGTCTCGCGGGCGAAGTTGGGCGCGCGCGTTGCGTTGTCCCGCCCACACTCAGATGATTGACGGAACAGAAAACCCCAAAATCCTTTGGAAGTTTGACATTTCGTTGCGCCATCTCTCTCCTCCGCAGAGGCTCCTGCTGACAAAAATAAATAAATAAGCGCGCGGGCGATGAGGGGTAGAGGTAAAAAGCGGCAGCCTCTGCCATATAATGTTTCCAAGATGGCGCCTCATTTCCGAGAAAGACTGGACCTAGGTATCATTTCAGTTGAATGCATGTGTAAAACAAAACGGCCGAACATACAGTACGACAAGAAAAACAAGTGTTCTCACTTCCTTGTGGGGCAAAATGTAAGAGGTTTGCTGTAATTTTTTGCAAAATCACGGCCTGCTAACGGAACACCGAGATTCACAAAATCCCCAAGTGTGGTGTTAATCGGGCTAGTTTTGACTGAGATACAAGCATTTAAAAACGTAAAAAATTACAAAGAAATGTATGGAAATCCCAACAAAAGTCCGGATTTGTCCGGATCTCCATACATTTCTTTGTAATTTTTTACGTTTTTAAATGTTTGTATCTCAGTCAAAACTAGCCCGATTAACACCAAACTTGGGGATTTTGTGAATCTCGGTGTGCTCTTTCTGACTATGTGGATCAATAGTTGCTAATCCCATAATCTAAAGACTCGTACCTAGTCCTTCACGGTATGAAATCAGGCAATTCTTCTTTCTTTCCCCCTCCCATCGACCCACACGCAGCACGCGCTTTCACTTCCCTCTCCCCAGCCTCCTAACGAGACAAAAAGAGACCTCTGCGGAGGAGAGAGTTGCGCCCTACAACGAATTCGGCTGTAACGATTTGAAAGAATAAGAAGTAGCCGAAGAAGATTTCGCATCCCGTACCGTACCTCCGTTTACTGAGAGAGTCCAAGGACATCCTTCGTCTTTATACCACAAAGAGAAAAGGTACGGATTTCGCGTGACTTCATTGCTAAATCGGAAATAGTTTTCAGCAGCCATGACGCCACGACTGAACACGCGGTGAAATTCATTGTTGCTTCCCATTTTTATTTTAGGAGAATATCGCTTCTTCGGGACCTAAGTTTTGCTCTTTTAGGACTTCAAAATTCATCAGCAACGTCTCTGTTCCGGGTAATCTTGACTTCAGAGTAGGAAATGTTAACATTTCATTTGAGAAAAATGTTTGTTGTAAACGTGAAGTCGCTGAGCAAGCACATTTTTTTTTTTACGGTTGATGAAAAAATTTCCGCACAGCACCATACAGGGTGTCTAGAAAACTCAGACATAAATTATACATGCATCACTGTAAAACTAACCCTGTTCCAAAATCGAACAGTGCTTGAGTTGCAAAATGTACGTACATGTTCAATGAATTCCTGCCTCGATGTCAACAAAGACACGCGCACATGCAATCAAGCATGCACAATCAAAATGGCGGACTTTTTCATTGCGAGCAGCTAATGCAAAAAGTTCGAAAGTGGCAAGGAAGTGGAGCGTTCAAGAAGTAAGCAATCTCATCAATGAATTCAAAATACATCCCTGCTTATGGAATGTGATGGATGGAAACTAGCTGCTTGTTGCTGCTCGTTCATCATCGGTAGTTATTTGTCTGATCTGTATATCAGAGAGTTAAAATTGGTAACAATATCTCTGCTTGGAGGTTAATCAATAGGGGAATTCTACAGGGGTCTGATTTTGGGCCCCTAATGTTTAATATCTTTTTCAATGATCTTTTTCCCACCCAGTTAGACAGTAATTTGAGTGCTTATGCTGATGTCACTCGGCCTTTTTGTGCTGGTATTGATTCCTTACAGTAGGGAGTTTAGGGTCAATTTTTACTCATGGCTTTCAAGCTTGAAATTACTGCCAAAAAATTCTCCCATTTTTCCTGAACATTTTGGTTTTTAAATGAAGGAAATCGGCCACATAGAAGCAAAGTTATGAATTTTTAAATATTTTTTTAATCAACAAAAATGTGGAAATTATAATATAAGAGGAAGTATGGCTTATATGAATATTGAGTGGCACCAGAAATGACCTTTCCAATAACATTTTCAGCCATAACTTCATAACTAAGCAAGGTATCAACTTGAAACTTGGCCATGATATAGAACTTTGACAGGCCTATCATTTGAAGTGTCAATCAAGTTGCCATGGCGACCCTGATGACATCATTAGGCAAATAAATGACAATAATTAACAAAATATTGATCAACATTATGAAAATTTCATCTGTAAACAAAGAAATTGGCATTTTCAAGATTTTCTTGTGACCAACAAAGAATCATTGAAGTTAAGGGGACTCGTTTCCATGGCAACCACCTAAATTACTTGAAATGTTATGTAACACACTGTAAAACAATTACTTTAGCCAGCTCATTAAGATAAATAAGCAGTGAATTCATAATTGTTATGGAAGGTAAAACTGTACGAATCACTTCATTGACTTTGCTCATGGAAACATTCATAGCGAGAAGGTCCATGATAACTTCCCGCACTTCATCTACATATTTGCCATTTTCAAATGTGGTAATGTGAGATGTCTGACCACTCTGATATTTTTGTAGCTCCACTGGAGTCAACGCACTAATCCACCGTTGCATTTGTTTGACAGAGTCTTTTTTTTTCCAGAGTTCTAGAACAAGACCAACAGTTAAATGTTCCCTTTTTAACGGTTTCAGGTCCTCGCTCTGCAATGCTGCCATATCCAAACCATGTTTCTCACAAAAAGGTCCCACAAAGATGCCTTTGTTCAACAATTCTGACAAGACAAAAATTAAATATTCTTTCAAATTCAGGGCCTAATATAGCCAAAGCAAAACAGATACTGAGATAGGCAGTTACTGAGTGAGCATTCCTTGAAAATTCAAGTGATCAGGTGATAAAAATGGAAATATTATTGGTACGCATTATCCTTTGTAGTTTGTAAGTTTGTTTCACAAATATGCATTGAATTGAAATGAAATTGAATGTTGATGCACGATAAAAAATATCGCATACATGAAATGTTTCATATTAAAGCAAAGAGGTGCTTGCTTACCTTCCTTTTTGTCCGCATTCAATAGGCCTGTTGAGGTTGATGGTCCCTCAGTATCGCTGTGAACTTGATCCTCGCTGTGCGACACTACCGACATCTTGATCTCCAGTGAGCGTTCTACTCACATTTTATAATTCGCTCTCCGGCGCATGAAATCACGATAAATCCTACTGTTTTTACGCTCAAAATAATCTTTATAACCTATAGAATACTCTAGATATAGTTTAAACCGGACAATAATCAAAAAACGTTTCGAAAACCGCTTCTAATTTGCAAAAACAGTGATATCTTCCGAAATACACGCGTTCGGGCAAAGAAACTACCGTCCAGATCTCCCCTGGTCTTTTAGCTCTATTGTTCCGTTTGATTCTCATTGTTTTTCAGCCAATAAGCGCTGCGGAATTTGACTTGTGTTCACCCCGGTCCATTCAAGTTTTGTCCACAATGGAGGTCACGCTTCGCGGCTGCGATAAAAGGCCGGCCAGGAGACTTTCATTGCTTTGTTAACGCTGAAATACGCTACATATCATGGTGATTTTTACATATTTTACCATTCATTGTATCTTCTAAAGATCTGCGAGGTTTGTTTCTCGAAAGACTTATTTCAAAAGGCGAAAAAATACGAAATTTTCGACACGGGTCGAATTTTAACTGCACTTCAAGGGGGCCGAACACGTGACTAAACTCCCTACTTACAGTGACTGAATGGTTTACTGTGCGAATCCAAAAACTGTGAACACTTTGATTTGATTTTGACATTTTCAATTGTGCAGCAACCAATCACAAGGGACATGAAACTACAAACTAATTACTGTTGCAGTTTGTGGTTTAGTTTTCTCGCGTGTGATTGGCTTTTTACTTGAAACACGATAACATTCCATAAATATTTCGAGTGTTTACAGTTTTTGGATTTTCACAGTAAGCCGCGGCTACACAAGCAATTTTTTGCTTGCGATGGTGATCAGATTTTTTCTGAAAATTGTCGCATTGCCAGGTCGCGGTTGTGGCTACACAAGTGACAAAGTCTGTGATTTTGTTGCGAAAAATTCAACAGCACTTGCAGAAGGGTGGCTATACATGTGATTTGCTCTGTGCATTGGCAATGCAACAAATTTACAAAAAATCAGATCACCAAGGCAAGCAAAATATCGCTTGTGTAGCTGCGGCTTTTAGAGGCAATGGTCTTGCAGTTAATGGTTGGTGTTTGAGTATGTGGTTGGGTAGTACCAGTACAAACCCTCCTATTATTTTGACAATGATGAGATTAGCTCCATTGATGCAATTAAGTTATAGGGTGTAGTTATTGATAGGGAATGTAATAATAATTATTACATTCCCTATCAACATGCAACATGGTCATTAAAATAATTATTATTTTAATGACCATGTTGCAGCCAATGTTCATAAGCAATCTGCTTCAGGTTATCAAACCTCACAAAAAGCTGATTGATACTAAATCAAAGATCAAGCTTCACAATGCTTATTTCTTATCACACCTTAACTATTGTTCCTATTAACTATTTGGAATTCCGTAGGAAGCGCAACTCTATGAAACTAGAGGGACTTAATGAGACATGTCTGCACTATGTTTTTAATGATTTTTATACTAATATTATGAACGATTGCTCAAACAAATAAATCATCCATCCTTATATAACAAAAGAATCCATGACATACTGATTCTAGTTTATAAATCAATACATGGCTTTGCAGCCAAGTTTATTAGTGATCTTTTTTTCTTACGATCATCTACCATTAATTCAAGAGGTTATGATTCTCTTATCATCCCTTGTGTTAATACCACCAAATATGGTCTGTATTCTTTGATATACCTATAGTGCTACAACCAGTTGCAAAATTGTTGAGATACACTGTATTCACAAACAAAAACATCTTTTACAAACTGCTGCTGCTAAAAAATCTGGAATACAACACACACCCCCTCCCTCTCCCCCTTTCAAGGTTGTTCCTCAAAGTTTCGAGCATGGTGTTGCACTGTTAGCAACTTGATAAGAGAGGGAAGGGGAGGGAAAGCGGAAGATCATGGAAACGACATTGAAGGCCAAATGGCATACAGTGTCTCAAGTATTTTTGCAA
>OX419337.1:6299573-6309573 GCA_948470475.1 Galaxea fascicularis | reverse complement strand
AATAATGATGTGAACTCTCTCTATGTAGATGGAATCGACAAGAATCGAACGTACTATAAATGCACGATTTGCGGCCGAATTTTGTCGAGGAAACAGAGGCTCGAAACCCACTTGAGTTCAATTCACGGCAAAGGTGAGAAATAACACAAGATTCATCTTGCACGCAATTAATCTTAGCTTTCCTGCAGCCAATCAAAATTTTGAATGCTGTTTCAAATTGTGTTTTACCCTTATTTTTTTAACAGAAGGATACCACATTAGGAAGTTTAAGAGATACCTTGATAATCCCAGTGTACCGGTACCCAAATCAACAAAGTTTGACCGTGAACAAGCGTTCAGCAACACGTTCCACGGCGAACGCAGCCATCTCGATTCCTCAATCTGTCGTAGACGTAGCAGTGTTGTCAACAGAGTCAAGTGCGTCTCAAACATTTGTACAAGACCAAGAAGAGACTATGTGCGATTACAGAGGCGCTTCGGAATTCTCGCCCACAAATGGATATACACAGTCGGAAGTCTTCCCAAGCTTAGAAAGTGGTGTTGAAAACGAAGACACAACGGTTATTGAAACATGTGGACTTAGTGGAGAGTCGGACAGTGAGTGCAGTGAAATTTCTCCGAGCCAAGACTCTTGTTTAGTGTCTTCTGAGTCTGATGAGAGTGAATTGGAAGCCCAGTGTTATACATGCATCAGAAGAAGATGAACAGGATGATAACGGTCATGCCAATGTTGAAAGCAGGTTGTTCACAGACCATGAAAAAGCATGCCAGGCAGTTTTGGCCTATGTTTCAAGAGACTGTATGACAAATGCAGCTGTGAAAGATTTAATCGATTTGGTTAAAGTTACTTGTACCGAAAGTGTAACTTTCAAGTCACTTAGTTACAGCAAAGGGAGCAACTACAGAATACAGGGCCACTTTGGTCCACCTCATTTACATGTGTCGGAGGCTTTTGTAGAACGAAGCATATAACAATGGGCACCATTGTTATTCAATAGTATGTAAACAAGTGGCCCTGTATTCTGTAGTTTAGCTCAGCAAAGTTCAAGAAGTATGCGGACAATGCGAGTTACATGTGTATGACATTTGCGAAGTATGTCTCAGGCTGTTTCCCCTGGATGATGAAAACAGCTTTCGTTGTTCTACAACAGGCTGGGTAGGGTAAGGCCCCGTTTTTATGGAGAAAAGTTGTCCTGGGTAGAAGGGTCACCCTCCCAGCTGAGTCAACTTAAGCGAGCATTTATATGAGAAAAAAGTTGACCCCTTTGCCCGAGCCAATAACCCTCGTGCATGCTCTGACTTGGAGTTGTCCTGGCTAGGCGAGCCAAAGTGTTTATATGGAGAAAAGTTGGCCCGGCTAGGAGGGTGACCCTACTATCGCATTACCCCGTTTGGCATTTATTTCTTCTGCTCATTAATGGAGTGGTTTATCACAGTCAGAGCTACAAAAGAGTAACTGCAAGAAACAATTTCACCATCTATTTCTCTGGGAAGACACAGTCAAGATATGGCTACATCCTCAATTATGTGAAAGTTCAGGACAAATGCCAACTGTAACATTACACACTGACTGCCAGCTTGAATGTACAGTATGTAGCTACTTTGCTTTAGTTAAAACTATTAATTTTTTTGCATCAAGATAAATTACCAGGTCTGAAGGGGATCGCTGTAATCAGACACATCCATAGGGTTGAAGAGACAGCCAAAGTTATTGCAGTGCCCCTGGACTGCATTGTGGAAAAGTGTATGCTGGTCTCTGTTTCAAACAGACTTTTTGTTTGCCATTTGGCAAACAGAATTGAATGGGACTAAAGGATGAACAGTGCAGGCATAAATACGCACACCCATGAGCAATATTCTAACTGCTAACATTTGTGTAAAAAGTGGGCTCAATTCCAAGTTGTCTTCCACTAGAACATCTTGTGGTTACTTTGCATTAAAAAAGAAAGTTGAATTTTACCATTTACAACATAAGACTAGTTTTCGAAAGAAAAAGAGAACATGGCATTTTGTTAGATAACTTTGAAATCTCAATCAACTTACAATATTTTGTTCAGAAAATAGTATTAAAATATACTATTTTAAACCTAGTTTGCAATGGAAAATCTAACTCCAAAAATAGGGATAAAATAGTATATTTTAAAGCTGTTTTGCATGGAGTGTTTGACTGATCCACATCAAAAAGGATTTTAATAGCCTATTTTATGTATATTTTGCGAAGGAACAGACCTGAACCCTTTACTGTATGGAAAAATAGCAGAAAAACAGTATATTTTATTACTATTTTATAAAGCAATACTATGGTTTTTAAATTTATAATAGGATTAAAATAGTCTATTTTACGGGCTATTTTTTGGTTTGTTGTGAGAAAATAGAGATAAAATACACCACTGCTTTTCATGTATTTTTAAAATAGGGTTAAAATAGAAATAAAATACCTACAAAATAGATGCTCTATTTTCCTTATCGTGGAAAATAGTAATAAAATATAACTCTGAAAAATTAAAATAGGGTTAAAATAGGTGTGATAGCATTAAAATAGCTATAAAATAGAAATAAAATAGGGATGTTTTTGTAAGGGCAACCATGTTATTTTTGGTATTATTGCTTACCCTTAACAATAGTGAACATACTGGTTCAATTGTTTGATTGATTTGTAATTTGTAATTTATTTAATGTGGAAAAACGTGGGAAGTGTTAGCGCAATCTTCCGAGCCAGACGCTCATGTTAAAAATGCCCAATGAACTAAAATTATGAAACAAATACAGCTGTATGCACATACAAAAACAAAAACCTAACTATTAAGTATCAAGAAGTAAAAATAGATAAAATTATACACAGTTCCTACACTGGCACCCTGTGAATTTAACCTTATTCAGGTGAGTGCAGAATTTTGCTAAAGTGATCGAGGATTTGACTGCATCTGGTAAACGATTCCATAAGTGGGCAATCATGTACAAATAAGAGCTGTGCATGACAAGGCTGTTGTATGGAGGCTGCACAACATTTAGCCACTGCCTCGTAAATTGTATTATTTTAGTTAATCAAGGTGTAAAGAATTACAATATATAATTTGGGCCATCTACTTGAAGAAAAGAATAAGCAATTACTGGATACGTCTTTGCTCTAGCGCATCCATAGCAGCCATTGCTAGACAAAAGTCATAGGTAGCCGAGTTGCCAAGATTCAGTAATATCTTGATTGCATAATGATTGGTACGTTCCATGTTATTTTTCAAGGTTTTAGATATGCCTAGGAGGCAAAAACCCACATGAACATGCAGTCTGTCTCATGCTTCAACACACAAAGCAAACCAAATATTATAAAATAAGAGCAGCAAAAAGATACAACAGGGATAGAATGCTACAGAACATACAGGCTGTAATGCAACAGCTCTATCTTTATTCAAAATTATATGGAATCTTACCTTCTTCCTCAGATTTCAACAACTTGGCACTTTCGTCTTTCCAAATGCCAATTCAAAATGTAGCATTTCACTCACACAATAATGGACGTTCAGAGAAAGTCACCCATGATAGCAGTCGTCTAAGGCATATAACATAGCCATACATTCACACAATGTTCACTATGTTGTTTGTTTTAGATATGTGGATGGATGAACTGCCAACCAAAACAATTGAGAAGCTTTCCAATTCATTAGAGGGTGGTCTGACCATAAACTGGAGGAAATCGATGATGCAGGAGTTTGGTGCACTTTATACTGAACATCATGCAGAGGATTTTGAGAAATACCGCCACCCTGCTAAGGAATTACTGGATGATCCAACTGGCAGACAAGTAACAGTTGAGGAACTGTTGAATGCATTGGAACGAATTGGAAATAAAAAGGCAATGTCCATCATCTAGAGAGGTAGTTGTCATTAATTTTTTGTTGTTGACAGTATATGTAGCTTCTCTTTTTTTGGATCTTTCTCTTCAAATGATACTACTTGTGAGCTGTGAAACACCCAATGTTTTTGCATTGGATGATTCCAGAAAATATCCATACCCTTCCATGGAAGGCATGTTGGAATTCCGAAGGTGAGAGGTGGGGTGGTCCAATGGGGGGTTTGAAACTCTGAGCAACTACAGTTTCACGAGCCAAGCTCAAACTGAGATCATATGATTAGACACAAAGAAGAAACGTGAACAAAGCACTGGAGAGGCCAATGTTAATATCCTGCATGTTAGATTGATAAGTTAGAAAACTCTCCATTTCTTACCACCTACATGTACATATAGATAAAAGCCCAGTTTTCTTCCACCTACTTGGTACTCTTGTCAGGTTCACAAACATTGTGAAAGCGTCGCAAGCGGAAACTTGGGTCAGTCTCTCACTGCCAATTGGAATGCTTGTCAGTTTTGTAGTCCAGGATGCCACGTCATTTTTAGAAAAAAAAATTAACCCATTCTCTCTTTAATCACATCAACAATTTCCAAACACAAAATAACAAGCATGATATTTTGAGATACAGTTATCCATACTTAATGTACTAAGTTCATGGCATTGGATGGGTGAAAATATATTCCTATATTTGGTGGAATCACAAAAGCATAATGCTGTCTCAAATATGAATTTTATAGCTTTCATATGTCATGCAGTTCACCAAACTATGAGTTATCGCAAGCAAACCATGCACTCTCTTAACCTATAAATTTCAACTTGTGTGTGGTGGTTCCAAACAGAAATAAAGTATTGAAAGCACAGTCAAGGCTGTTCACCATTGTATTGATAAAAATCAATCAATCAAAAAAAAAAAAAAACGATATGTACATGCTAATTCTACAACCCGAAAACAGTGGAAAGCACTGGTGGTGAAAGCTTAGGTCAGAGAAGTTAGAAGTGTTTTTTTTTTTTTTGGTGTTTTTCAAGAATTTTTCCCCGTGTATAAAAAAAATTGGCTACTATAACTTTCATGTGTCATGGAGTTTGGCCGATTAACAAAGGAAGTCAAAGAGCTTGTTCAATCAGGTCTTTGCACTGATTATTCGCTGGGCTGGAAATATTGACACAAGGTTTTTTCAGAAGGAGTGAAGGGGTGAATTTCTTTTCAATATGGGTGTTTGGAAGTTAGACAGGGCTTTTCAAAACAGCTGGAAGGCAAAATCAGAAATTCCTGAGAAAAGTTTGAAAACTTATGGAATTCCAAAGGCATTTGGAGGTAGAGCAGTTTGGAATTCCAAGGCCAAGGGCGTGGGGTTGGGCATTTTGGTATTTCTAATAGCAAGGGGGGTCTTAATATGAAGATGCCTTCAGTGATAGGGTATTGATATTTTCTGGAATCACCCATAGTGTGGTATGGGTGCCAGGTGCTGTCTTTGGTAGTTCACTTCAGCAATTGGCAACAGGGGTTCATGTAAAAGTAAAGATGGGAAGGTTGCAAATGTCTTATGGATACTCTGCACTATGACAATTTTAGATTTTTTACCAACTGGTAGTAAATAGGAAGCAGACACCCACAGAGAAACTAAGTAGACAATGATTTCTGCAAACATATCTTGCAGACTGTGGCAGCCATCATCCTTTACAAATGTGCCAACCATCAGAGGTATGTTAGCGGTAGGCTTGGTTGCAATACTATTCTCACCCAGTGTATTCACTCGCCAGTGTACTCATTGTTTTAGCTTTATCAGCTGAAATTAGAATAATACTTAAATCATTGTACATGTATTATTTATGCCACATCCACTCGTATGATAACAGATAAGACACTGTGGATGATGTATATGAAAGAAATAAGATAAGACACTGTGCCACCCCTAAATACGTCCTGTAATTTTTTCAGTGGCCAGATTCATGAAATCCTACCTAAGATGTCTCTTTACATACAACTTACTGTACCAGAAAAATATTTGTTTAATCTGACAATATGTCCCAAGTGCTATTCATGAATGGCATAATTAAGATACTCTGGGCCCCTCTGGAAAGCAGGCGAGCTGATAAAGCAGTCTGACAGGGCCACCCTTAGGTGATAATAAAATGAATAAATTTAAGTGTCTATCTATCTTTAATGCTTTTGTGAATACTGCCCAGGTTCCAATAATGTTCTCAGATCCAATTAAAAGTGTAATTAAAATATTTATAAATTATTTTTGTTTAGTCAGTGTAGTGAATAATTTCTTCTAAACACTGCAGTAGCCACCGTCATATTATTGCTGATTCTTTATTTCTTCAAATGGATGAAATGATGGCTGTGCGGGTCAATGTTTTGGTTTGTTCCTATACTTAGGAACAAACCAAAACATTAGACCTTCACCAGTCAGTATACACTGAGGAACTAGTAAAATAGGCTGACAGTATGATCTGTTCAGTGAAGCATCTGTTCCAGTCAGTTCAGTGATAGAGTTTACAATGACAAATAGATAGGTATCATGATTCTCAGGTAACATTAAACAGGTCTATGCATAATGATGGTTCACCTTGCAATTATTATGCATTGGAATAATTATCCTTCATAGTTTCCAAAATTAAGTGATGGGGGAGTTAAAATTAATGAAGACAGTTTCTTGGCGCAACGTGCAAATCAATCATTGACAAATGATTGTATGTCCAGAGCAATCTTACAGTATCATGACTTTAAATAATTATTATTAGTATACACATGTATTGCTTCCCTTGAGGTTGGCACTGACTAGCTCTCCTCTGCTAACCATACACTTCAAGCTGTCAATGGTCTCTTATTCACACAGAAAGAGGTCACATTGAGGTCTGTAGTGGTAAAACATAGTTTGACACGGACATGTAATAAAACCATTCATAAGTGTGGAATGTAAAGCACAGCTCATTTCGTTATGAATGAACTCAGATTCAGGTGAAGAGATCGCTGAAAGTTATCCTTTTTGTTTGCTTAATTTCAATGCTTTTGCGAGCTAAAGGATCAAAACTAAATAAATAACTAATAAGCTTTATTTACCCTCAGCAGTATTTGTAGCACACTAATAGAAGGCAATAGTGAGGACAAGCAAATACTAACCGCCCCTTTTCTTTTCTCGTTTTTGTTTTTCCCTGAAACAGAATACATGTACCTGCTCTCCTTGTTTAGGAGGAACAAACCAAAACATGGATTTGTGGAAACAATGAAGGCTGCCCTTGTCAGTGTGGTAGCACTTCACTGCAATTAACCTTGCCGCTTCATTGACTTGCTGCTGAATAACAGTAGTGTCCATTGTAATATGCCTCTTGGTTCTCTGTATTCAATTACCTGGGTAGGGGCAATTTTTAAAATTCCTAGCTCGTGCTATATATTTTCTATAGGAGATCATGACCCTTTACTGTAATTTGCAATGTTAAGATTTCATGAATATACTGTAATTTTGAAGACGTTTTAGAATATATTATAATGTTTGTAGACAGTTTGACATTTGGGCGTTGTTCCACTCTGGATTTTATTGTGAGGTGAATGTAATAAATAAAATCAACTTCGTTACCTAGCTTTTATTCTAGTGTTCGATTCTTTAGGAATGTTGAGAGGGGTAGGTATTGAGTAGCATGGACGCTTTAGACCTGGTAACCTGCTACAATGTTTTAATTGTTTTTCTCCATTTTTAGCTGAACTTTGATTATCAGTTTCTGCATTTGTAATGTAGTTTAGGGTTTTGTCCCTGAATGGCGCTCCTGCGCTTTGTGAGGTTTATCCCTATTTCAACATTGCACTGTCTAGTCGTCTTTTACCTTGCACTATGTTGAATAAATGTGAATAAACATAGTTTCAAAAAGTGTTTTTGTCTTCGAATCAACCCGAGCTCAGCGAACGCTGTTCTACTGAGGAGGTGTGCAGGCTGTATGACGGGAACATTTTTAATTCCTATTATCTTTTAGAGTTAAGTGGCCTCAGTGGAATAAGCAACTTGCCAGATGTTTAGAATGAGTTTCATTTTTGTTTATCTTGTTACTGCAAATAAACGGAATCACCGACGACTGAAAACAGAGTGTATTCACCGGCAGAAAAACCCGGAGAAAAACAAGAAAACGAAAAGGGTTAGACAAAACGTACGTGCCAATGGAAGGAAAATTAGAAACCGTCGTGGAAACAGGCGTTGTCAAAACGAATATGTTTTTCTAGAGACTAAAAAAGTTGGTTTCATACTGTGTGAGGCCTAAACACTATCTTCTGCCTAGACATTACTTACTTAGTAATTCTCTTTGGTTTTAACCTGAAGACAAGAGATGAACGAGGCCACAGCTGACAAGTTTGTCTTGGTGGTCGGTAGTTGTATGGGGCGCCAAATGTAAAAATATTTATTTACGCATTATTTTTTTTTATATATATATATTTTGTGTTATTTAACAAATGGCGCACAAGTGGTCCTGTAATTCACAAAAAAAACATTCAAAGACTGCCAGTGTAATTCATAACCTTACTTTGCGATTTATAAATCGCAAGAATAAGAGAACTAACTGCGATATATAAATGGGCGTATGGAAAGTCTGGAAATCCAAAACCGGATCCGGAACCGGACAAATAAATGAATGATTCAAGTTGGGAAGTATGATTGGCATCAATACTCCTCCTCCCTTATCTGCATTCCTCGCACGCAAGATGGATGACGATAGAAGCTCTTTTAAGAAAAGGTACGAGTATTGGCCATTCCGAAATTCAAAAGGGAACTGGGGCGAGTTTCAAATTTTGAAGTAATCGATAAATTGACACCATCACATGAAAGATGACATTGAGATTGGTCGTTTGACCAAGTTTGACTCTTTTAGGTTGAACAGAGACCAAGTTATGGACCTTGAAACATAGCTCAAAATCCATACAAATGTCTCTAATGTTGTGACAGCGTCCTTAAGGGGGACGCAGCCTCAAAATTAGAGACGTTTGTATGGATTTTGAGCTATGTTTCAAGGTCCATAACTTGGTCTCTGTTCAACCTAAAAGAGTCAAACTTGGTCAAACGACCAATCTCAATGTCATCTTTCATGTGATGGTGTCAATTTATCGATTACTTCAAAATTTGAAACTCGCCCCAGTTCCCTTTTGAATTTCGGAACGGCCAATAACGAACATAGTAGTTATCATTCTTTTCAGTTAAATTGAGTTTGGGATGATGCTCTTATTATACAAAACATATTTGCTTTTGTTTGTAGGTCGCGACAAACCATCGGAGAACTGGTTGAAATGTGAGTAAGGCTCTAGAGAAGGGAATGAATAACACAGCCCTGATAGCTATCACTAAAATAGCGGCTGTTTAAGAAAGCAGTTAGGTTCTGATTAGTTGCAGTCCCTGTATACTCAGTCGCTCGTCCTGCAGTCAGGGCCTCTGACTACTAGGAATAACAGTTAAAGTGTCACTTTTTTCAGGTCAGTTTACCAGTTTTACAATGTCCTGATAGTATCTCAAATGCTGATAATAGATGAGACGCCATCTTGAATGATATATCGAGAATGATTTCACCACCGAACTGGTTTTTACCCCGGTTGGTGTTTCCGGTTCCGGTTCCGTTTCGGAGTCCGGATCCATTTCTGGATTTGCTGGTTTTCCATTCGCCCCGGCATATAAATCGCAAGATACCTGACCGCTTTGCGATTTGTGAATCGCAATTTCGCAATCGTGCAATTTACAAATGTCAAATATGTGCCGCTGTTAAACGAAAATGTGATTTAAACCCCGTAACCGCAAATGAAGGAGACGTATGTTTGTGGGCTTGTACTCATAGTAATTGACAGACCAAACACAGTTCCCACTGTAATATTGTTGTTCCTTGGCACTTAAAGGAAACCTCCACTCTTACTACAAATTGACGCTAATTTTTTGGAAATGACTGTTAGATTCCAAAATTTAATTGAAAACGTGGAAATATCTTTTCAGTGTACAAAAACTTGGGTATCATTACAGTAACGTCTGTTTCCATTTTTTAATTTCCCGGGCGCCGCCAATTTGGATTTTATGACGTATATTGGTTGCACCATTGTTTAACACAAACAATTTTCTGCTTCATTAACTTCCCTCAAGAGCCATAATAGGACAGAGAGGGAGTCTTGAAAATGGGGTATGGGA
>OX419337.1:6247073-6294573 GCA_948470475.1 Galaxea fascicularis | reverse complement strand
TCCACACTGTCAGATACGGCCATAAATTATGTACAATAAAGTAATTTAAGGATTAAATTGGAAATATATGGTATTTTGTCCCTTAGGATAAAGCAAACAATAGACATACTATGTAAATCGGCTAAGCAAAGCTATGAGACAAAGCCTACATTTATTAAAAATTGTCAGATGTCCTTTTATTATTTTGTGCAAACAATTTGAAATTTATAATAAACTGAAGGAAAAACTCTTCTTCACCCAAACACTCTATAAAAAGACACGGACTCAGACGTTATGTTTCCCGGGGAATTTTCAGTTTTAACCAGGTAACAAACTTTAATTTAAAGGGGCAATGTAATGATGTGTTAGTAAAACTCCTAAAATCAAATGAAACCTGTTTGCCGACGGAAAAGGAAAGCAAAATCTCCAAACGTGTTGGTTACGTAAAGATGATATGAAAATGTACCAATTTGTATGGCGTCTTCTCTTACTGATGTTCCAGACGTAATTATAATTAATTTACAAATGAAAATTAGAAGACAGTGAAAATTGACTTCGTAATATGAAATAATTCCCATGATACTACCCCGTTATTGTATTAAATATGTTTAATATTTTGTCGCTGAATTTAAATTACTTGTTCATAAGATCATGTTCGTGGTAAAAGTTAAATAGTTTCCATCAATTATATTTATAGAAAGTAGTCTAAAACAAACGCGAAAATCTAACTTGCTCAGTGATGTCTCAAAATAAGATTTCAATTCGAATTAAAAGCAGTTTTCAAATTATAACATTTAATATAGGAATCAACGTTAACAGAAATTATTTAGAAATCTATGTGTCACAGAGAGCATTTCATAACAGCATCTTTTTCATAAAATGTCACTCACTTTGGAGAAATATCTTAATGTTTTAGGGTAAGATGCTAGTCAATCACTCCAGTGCCCAGCTATGCTTAATACCGAACCTGCCTGAACAAATCCAACACATGGTGCGAGACATCAGCCACTCTGCTGTTGTACCTCTTAACATGTGCCTGGTTGTCATGGCATCTGTTTGTAACGGCCTCTTTATCATCACTGTTGTCCGGACAAAAGCTTTACACCGACCTTCATTGCTAATGCTGTGCAATTTGGCGGTGTCCGATTTCTTATTTGCATCGATTGTTCTGTGGAGACACATAAGGATAATGGCACACAAGAAGAAGTGCCCCGATCGTTCCAGCGACGAGCTAACTGCGTTGGGTTCCCTGTGTCTTCTGGCAATTCTTGGTAACTTGGCCATAATCAGTAGAGATCGCTATCTGGCTGTAAAAAAACCAATTTGGTACCGTATTCACGTGACCAAATCACGTGTTATGTGGATGGCAGGTGTGACTTGGTTGGTGAGCGCAGTCATCACTGTGATATTTTATTCGTCAAACAAGTTTGACGAGCGATTTGCGTCCCTTGTAAAAATCTTGTCATATTCGTTTTACCTTGTCTGCACTTCTGTGATTATCGCCTCGTATCTTGGCCTGTGTTGTAAGAAAACTCGACTTGAGGAACAACTTACCCTACGCGCTATATATGAAAGAGAAAAGCGAATGGCTAATACTGTTGCGTTAATTCTTGTGATGTTGTTGGTAACATTTCTGCCTGGAATGCTTTGTAGTTTATTCTTACGTATATCAGGCGTCAACCGAGGGCCGTTTAGGCCCTTTTATGGCTTTCTGCTCTCACTTAATTTATTTTCAAATCCAATATTGAACTTTGCTCGAAACAAAGACATGCGACGTGCATTACGGAAAATGATAAAATGTTCCCACAGAGTGCGACCATCAACTACTTTTTAAGAAACATAATCCGTTTTCAATGCTACAATGAGAGAAAGATACACTTTATTCACATTTCGAACCAAACATTGTCATGTGCTTCACCTATTTACTGAGATGTACCCTATATTGAAAGGTGTTGTTAATATCTGTCGAACAGGGAAGAGAAGCCAACAGAACAATACTTAAAATCAAAGAAGAACACCGTTCTCTTTCGGCATTAAAAAAACGCAATTGACTTTCTTGGCCTTAACCGAGCCAGCCAAAAAGTTGGGGCTAGGTTCATTTGACCTTTAACTTTATAGTCTTTCTGAAATCGGCGGCAAAACGGTAAATTATTCCATATGGACCCAGGTATTGATACGAATAGTGATTCAGAGGATCTGATCATAAGTAAGCCAGTGGTAACAACTGAGGCCGCAAAACAAGTCAAAGTGTGGACACTGTTTCATGCCTAGGTATATACAAGAAGCCGAAGTAAGCTGCTTCATAAACGTATAGTAACAGATGTCAATTGAGTAAAAATATAAATGAGAGTATAGGAAAACATAAAGCTTACATGGGGGAGCAGGGTTGGCGCGGTGGTAAGAGCGCTTCCCTTCCACCAATGTGGCCCGGGCGGTTCGATTGCCGGGATCAGCGTCATTTCATATGAGAATTGTAAAGAATTTAGAATTGAAAAGCTTTCTTTAAAAGGCCTGTTTATTTCACCCGAAGAACACACAAAAGGCTGTAGGCATGGACGTGTTAGTCAGCCAGGCTTATGATACAATTTTATTCACTTCCGTATGGAATACGTCTATAATACAGGAGAAACTGAACGCGAGATAGCCGGGCACGTGAACCCATGAAAAAAAAAATTGGAAAAAATTGAGACCGTGTATTGCCGGTCACTGCTCAGTATGGCGCAACCTTCGGGGCTTTAAGGTGTATATACTTGCATAGTACTACATGTTCAAACAAATGAATAAAATAAAATAAGCTTGTTGATTTACAAAAGAAGGCGGCGAGACTGATCATAGAATGACCTCCATCGCTCAAAGCCGCCACTATTCAAATTCATCACACACGATCCTCTGCGCGATACACTCGCGTCCGGTTCTCTCTGTACCGCGCCGGAAAAATATCAGTCTATGGTAATTCCGATCACCACAAATTACATGATTCAGTAAAGTTAAATTAAAAGTCATGCATGCTATTGAAGGTGGACGTGTCAAAAACAGACTATAAACATTTTTCAAGTGAACGAATTTTACCCAAACTCAAACTGATAATGAAGAGAGTTAATTCAGTTTTTTTTTCTCAAGACATAGTAATTAAGAAAACGTACTTTAGAATTTTAACGTTTAAATCCACTTTAAATTAGGAAATAACTGTGAATTTCGTGTGGCTTAAGAAATCATCGAATTTCATTAATAGTAGACCCAATCAATTGTTCATTGGTACGCACCTGGAATAGATTAAAACGACCGCCCGATTTTTAATATTCGAAGTTCGTTGTTTTCTCGATAGCTTTAATAACCTTTTGCCCAAATTGTCGTCAGGAAACGAAAACCTAACCTCTTGGGATTCATAATTCGTGCTTCGCTTTTTTTCTTTTATTGTTGAAACCGTTTTTCGGTCCAAATAGTAAATAAATCAGGAACTAAATTGTTTTCAGAATATCGTACAATTGGCTTAGGTGATATCGATCGACCTTTCCTTCTCCGCGTATTTGATGCGAAAACCATGAAAAATAACTGAACTTTGACAATAATTAGTTAGAATGTTAGGGTCCGCAAATCGGTTAGTGTTCGCAAAAACGTAGTTTTCAAAACCTGAGCTGAATTTTAACTGCCAAAAATCTACGACAAGCTAAGGCCTTAGTTTTCACAAGAAATAAAGTAATTTTTTACTGATAATTAATGATTGTGCCGTGTTTTGAACAACAAAGAGAGGAAATATTGGGTAATATCCCCTGAATTTAATCCATTAATGTATTTCGGATGTACCTACGTAAGCCGAAATGAAATGGAATGAAACTAGTAATTGTTTAAGATTCGGTTTTTAATTTCCTTGCGTGCAACTGAATGGCTCTATAAAATTACCGCTCGACCCGACCCCAGCACAATTGACCAAGTTGTATCTGGCTGAAACGTTTAGAAAGCCGGTTAGATGAAGATCAGCGAGTAAATATTATTTTGTCATGGGTTCGACTCCAGTATAAGCCTGACTCTTTTAGGTTTCCCAGCGCTTACAAGTGCGACGATCCTTCATATCTTAATTCTTTAATCCGCAGTTTAATACTGATTTTCATATTAATATTCAAAGGAATCTTTGTTTACGACCAACACAGACGGCTCATTTATGTAACCATTTTTTAGGGTAAAAGCTTTGTTGCTCTTGTGAAGCAGAGCACTTCACGATAGCGCCGAACCGCGTGGACCTATGAATACCCGGGTCCACGGAATTTAATAATTTGCTCAGTCCTCTAGTTGGAAGAAATGGCAGTTGATTCAAACTTAAAAAGCCAGAGATCTTAATGCTCAGAAGCAATTTAAAACGTAATTTAAAAATGATCGAAAACTCGCGGTCTCATTCTGTCCACTAGTGCGGTTACAGCTTTTTCGTCAGTTTTCTTTCCAAAAATATTGTTCATGTTTTTATTATATAACTGTGAACAAGTAGTGTCCTTTTGTTCAAAACCTCTTGAAATCTTGTTCCTACAATCTCCCAATATGCTGGTAAACAACAAGGAAGAGTGAGGGTTCAGGGGAAGTGATTGGTTTGTAATTAGAAATTCGTACTCGTAGTCGATCTCGTACTCGTACTCAAGGCCCCTAATTTTTTTTTTTGCCCGACCGACCGAACGACCAACCGACCCATTTTCACGTAAGGTAAGGACACGGAAACGAACTGTTCTCTTGGGATGGCCTAACTGTAAAGTTTCTAATGCTTGTCCAAGAATTCTTCGTAAATGCGGTATAGATTAAGAGTTCGTCCCCGACAGGTTTATGAAATAAATCATTGAATTTTACTTATAATGCCATAAAGAAAGGCGATATATGCAATAATTTTATGTCCTGGTTTTAACCCAGTAATTGATTTCTTTATCTAGCTACCCAAGCCGAAATGAAATCGACTGAAGCAAGAATTATTAAAAATTCATTTAAATTTATTTTTAATTTGCTTGTGTGCAAATGGCTCTATAAAAGTATTGCCCAAATCAATCACAGCACAATTGGCCAACTGCATCCAGCTGAAACGGTTAGTTCTGTTGTACAGAAAAGTAAGGAAAGTAAGTGAGTGTTATTCTATTATGCTTCTCCCACAATCAAGGAAATTTCGATTCGAAATTGGGTATGTTACCAGTGATGGGCTCCTGCGCGTACGTATACTTAGCCTCAATTGCTTGCATTGATTTGCCAACTCTCGAGCGAAAGACCGCTTGAGAGAGAATTGTCTCGCTTTTCTGCCCAGGGTCTCCCTAGGTTTCATGATCATTTTCTGTTGATCTGTCGGAACTGAGTGTGTGAAGTCGACAGCTGGTCGATCGATTCCACAAGTACCCTTCAAGTGCGAAGGAAGCGCTATTTAAAAAGTAATAACCAATAATCGTTAGGGCAAACTGGAAGTTAATCTTGGACAAAGCTTAGAAGCCTTGTACGTGGAAAAAATAATCGACGGTGTTTTAACGCCCTTCCCATGGAATAAATGCACTTGTGCTTTCTAAATGTTTCCCTAGCAATGGCGGCTTCCCGAATTACACACTGAATGAGGTTTGGGAGCAGGAAAAGTTTTCATACAAACGTTGTTATAATAATATTAATTAAAAATAATAGTAATTTGAAACTTGTTTTGCGCAGTATTAATACAATGATCTAACACGCATTGCAATATTTTAAAACAATTTTAACCTATATAGATGCACACCTTAAAATGGAAAGAATTCGAATTAGCCAGCCTAGGATTCGAAAATATACATAAGACCTTGAACACACACTTGGTAATATGCTTGACTGATGAAAGCCGTTATTTTTGCAATTTCGTCATCACGCGATTAAAAGCTTGCTTTGTATTAGAAAGGAAATGGGCGTGCGCGCGAGGGAATTAAGAGCTTCCTTTCCTTTCTCCCTCGCGCGCGCCGCGCGCGTCCATTCCCCTTTTGACGCCTGCCACGGACGCTAGCTTTATATCAACCAGTAGTGTCAATTCAGTTGTCTTTGTAGAGTTTAGTTGTACTGTCAACTTTTCCAATCGACCCCTTTATCCAGTGTGATCTGAAATGGAAATGTTCATGTAATGTTTACAATATGAGCGACAGTGTTGTATCATTATTTACAAACTCGAGGCGAAGCCGAGAGTTTGTGATAGAACATGACTCATGACGCAAATATTGTAAACTACTTATTCAACATTAGCATTCTGTGTCCGCCATATTTATTGACTATTTTTTTAGTACAAGACATTTAAACATGGAATGAATCGAATCAAAGTTTATGTAGTATCAGATATACAGCCATTTATTGATTGATAAAACATTTCCTTTGTTTTTCCTTTATGGACTATTGATGAGTTAAACAATATTAGATACTGAGACATCTGCAATGCATGCATAATTATTGCAGGAACGAGATGATTGTCAATCGCTCCAATCTGTTGCCTTATCAAGCATGTCTGATGCCCAATCTACCTGAAGATTTTCAGCTTAAGATGCGAGATGTCGCCAACCACTTCGTCACACCTCTGAACGTGCTTATCGCATTTGTAGCGTTTGTTTGTAACGGACTCGTCGTCTACACCGTGGTAGGAACAAGATCTCTTCACCAGCCCCCGATGTTGATGCTGTGTAGCCTGGCAGTGACTGATTTGATTTACCCGGTGTACAATCTTTTCAGGCAAATAGAGATATTAGCTCACGAACACATGTGTCCCGCGAATGCGAGCACCGAGAGTGCTTCATTGTCCGCTCTTTGCCTCTTAGCAACTCTTGCTAATTTGGCAGTGATCAGTAGAGATCGCTACTTGGCAGTGAGAAAAACGCTTTGGTATCATTTTCACGTGACTAACATACGGGCACTGAAAATGATATGTCTTGCCTGGTCGCTGAGCGCAGTAATAACTTTCATTATGTACTTATCCAGAAAGTTCCCAGGCCGCTTTTCACCAGTGGGCCCAGTAGCGTCTCTATTATTTTATCTAATTTGTTTCTTTGTGATTATTTTCTCTTATCTCGGTATTTTCTGTAAGAAAATTTCCCGCGAACAGCTTGCACTCAACATGCGCGCGATATTGGAAAGAGAGAAACGATCGGCTAACACCGTTGGGTTAATTCTTTTGGCTTTGTTACTAACCTTCCTACCGGGTCTTCTTTGCCCATTAGTTTTAAACGCGAAAGGTCTAGTGTTTCAACCCTTTAGGCCGTTTTATGGCTTCTTCTTGCAGCTCAACGGGTTTTTAAATCCTCTGCTGAACTTTGGTCGAAGCAAAGACATGCGAAAAGCACTAAGAAGAAAATTGTTTATGAAATGCGGGTCCCAGCATGTGCGGCCATTCGAAGCCATAAGCAAAAACGATAGAGTGATTGCTACAAATTCGCAACAGTCGGTGTCATAGAAACCTCATAAGGCAGGTAAACTTTGGCTATTGTTTTCATTCATAGATTAGTTGATGGCTTTATGTTATCTTGCCTTTTGAAAATGACTTTCCTAAATCAGCATCACGTTCCAAGAAATCGGACGTTTGTTTGACGTTGTTGAATCGCGCGATTTTCAATTGAGTTTCGAAACACCAAAACCAAAGCAATTTCTCCGACCAATCACAATTGCAACAGACGAAGACGGTTCAGTAAACCAATTAGAATTTGAATTAATTACATGCAACGAACGACAAGCGCGGGAAAATGCGCGCGTACAACTCGCGCTCACTGCTTCTCATTGGATAAGAAAGTGGCGCGATGTTTGTCAACCAATCAGAGAGCAAAGTAATTTAAAACAAAATCAAAGGAAACGCAAGTAAGACCGTTCTACGGCAGCAATTTGGTATGACGCTTTAACTTTTGTTCGACGGCTGATCTCACTCTAATCCAAAATTAACCAAGGAATTTATTTCTCTGTCAGCTAATTAACGTTGCTCAACGCTGACATTCAGAAAAAGCAAAACAGCAAAAAGTAGCAATAGAAACTTTCACCCAATATATAGATGAAAAACTGAAACCAAAGTTTACGCTAATCCAGGATTAAGAGTAATCGGCTTTCAAGCAACCGTGCCTCGGTTTTGTGCCTTTTTTAGTAGAAAAATAAAAATATATTTTGTTTCCGATATACGAGAAGTTAAAGCTATCCTTCACCAAGGAATTTTAACATTTTTAAGCACAATCATACTCTGAATTTCTTCAGTGATAAATGGTTCAAATCGCGAAAAAAAAATACAAATCAACGTTGAGCCTCAGCCCAAAAATTGGACGTTCTTATAAAAAAAGAGTGTACAGGTTTTGAAAACCGTCTGAAGAAGTGCGTGATTAAAAGATAGTACTGACTGAACTATAGAGTAAGACAGCAGTCCGGTTGACTGCTCTGTAGGAAACGACATCTGTCGTTGTTCGCTAAATTATATATCTATCGAGGAATGTTCACGAAAAACAAGAACAAAAAATAAGAAAATGTTTATTGCCGAATTCAAGACGTTGTCACAGTTCCAAACAGCAGTTTTGAGAGAGGTTTATTTCAGTATAGAATCGATGAAACTAGTGTAACACTGAAAAACTCAAAGTTGTTCAAAAATTTAGATTAAACGGACCTTGAGGCATTTCTAGGAAATAGAACCACCTCGTGTCTTATAATTTTGGAATTGATAGCTGTAAACTGAGAATAAGTGCTGCACGGTGAAACATCGGTAAGTTACACTTGTGAGCCCAAGAATAAAATTATCGCGGAATAATATCCACATATTTCAGAAAATGCTTAGCTTTTTTTCCCCCTTTTTTTTGCAAACTAAAAGCGTCACAAGGCTCCAATAGATTTGCGTATGGAACATTCAGGGGCTTGACTCACACTAGTGTACGTAGTATCATTAATCCAGAACTGAACGATGCAGTGTATAAATTGTCGCTTAAAAGTAATACAAGTAATAAATATGCTTTTTCAAAATTACGAATCAGCAGTTGTTCAATCTTATACTTGCACTGAATCATGATAGGAGTTTCAGTCTTCCAAAGGAATTTTGGCAATGTGCTCAAATGTGAACCTTTTCATGTGACTTGATATGATGGACATCACTTGTCATCTCCTTGGCCGATATTGATTGTGAAGGAGGAATCAAAATACCCGTGGTACGCCTAATGACGTAGTAGTATTCATCCACTGAAATCACCTCACGTCAATTCTCAAGTCAGTAACATTGAAAACCCGTGTAAACGCCCCTTATATCAGTCAGTTGGCCAACATTCAATCAACACTGTTGGGCTTAACACATTGGCTTTTTGTCACCTTGCTGGGTGAGTTTGGCATTTGAAACAACAACAATCACACACATCTAACAACTGCAAGCAGTACTCAGCTGCCAGTGTTCAAACTCACCCAAACTTTAGGCTTAACGGTAGTGGATATTTCTGGGTACGTAAGAATGCTGGGTGCGATTGCAAAGGCCTTTAGCTAGAAGGTAGTTGATTGATAGGAATCTACAACCAAGCTAAGGGAAAATGCCTGACTGTTAAGAGTGTAAAGCAAGAGCAATTACTACCCTACTCTCCCGCCTCCCGTACCATTGTGTCCTAGCTCCCGCCCTTTTTGGCGCGGTTGCTCCCTTCCCCAGGTTGCATCCAAACCCGTGCTGGTCAGTGCCATTCATTATTTTGTTTTTGTCTTTGATATTTTGCTCAACATTGGTGACAACTGGAGTGACAGGCCTACACATTTCCTGTCCACATATAATAGCCAGCTTAAAGTTTGGCCCGCGCGAGCATGCTCTTTAGGTATCTGCTCTTTTAATATTAAACGATTGGGGAGTCTTCTAAGTAGCGGTTGTTGTTAGATTAATGCTACTTTTGAGATGAGGCAAGTTTCGCTGATTTTCTTTCTATCTCTGCTGAAGGGCCAGTTTTCTGTCTCTAAATTTCGTCTCTGAGAGTGTTAATCAGAGTTTCTGGGTATCCTCGATCGATAGACTAAGATGTGCCTTAAAATGCGAGGTTTTAGGATACGACTTCAGACTTTGTGCATTGGGCTGAAGCAGCCCGTCCCCAAATGATGACAGTCTCTCAGTCAGACCCGTCACACCCAGATATTACAGGTCTTCCACAAGGAGTTGGTTTCTGTCTCATACCGCTCGACAATTCATGACCTATGACGTAACCGCAATGAAAGAGTTTACAATGTCATCAGAAGAAAGTGCGAAAGCGAATTTTTATTAAGCAGAGCCTCGGAGGACGCTAAATGCAAGTCAGAGTCCAATAACATTGTTATTTGTAAACAATAAATGAATTGTCAGCGTTTTGTATTTTTCTCCCGTTTCCCGTCCTCTTAGAGCTGCCCCCCCCCCCCCCCCCCCCTTTCCTCTCCTATTCTTACAGCCTCCCTGTTTTAAGACTGTGAGTATTGGTTCGGTAAGGGTTTGAACTTTGAACCCGTGACCTGCCGCACGGTAGTCCGGTGCTCAACCAACTGAGCCAACTGGTCGGCGGTGCAAGGCATCAAAGCGGACTGCCAGGGAACAAATTCTTATCACCAACAACGGTGCTACTTATATACTGATACACAGCCAGTCAACAAATGATCAACTCAGCTATGATCCGGATTTTCCCCCCGTGTTTATAACTACAGAAGGACAAGGGGGGAAAATCAAATTTCATTGGAAGGCCTAAATTGAAACTATATTAAAGTATATTTCGATCCAAAAATAAACCCGATTTCAATAAATGCATGTAGTTTAACCTCAACCACCCAATAGAAGAAAGTGAGAATGTTTGGTTAGTGCTGTGTCCCCATCACAATTTCAAAATTCAAGTTATTCATTCAACCACCTTAAATCCTGTATAGAGCGTTTTCACCCACGTGACCAGCGGCTATATTGGTTTAATGAAACAAAAGGAAGTATTTGCATACAAAGAGTTCAATTCCCACAGGGTTAGCCTGGTACACCAATATGACCGCCGTGACGTCATGTGAAAATGCTCTATAAGGCTCTACCTGTACAGGGATGGTGTCATCACATTACTTTGCAACGAGCTTCCCCAGGTAAGGAATTTTAACTACACCTAGGTTGGTGGGGACAATACAAACGAAGTTAATGATCCATTCACCAGTTCAATTCCGTACTACATAAACTATGAGGAATCATAGCAATACATAAATTTAGACATCCAATTTCCAGTCCCTCCATCCCACAGCCCCATGCAGGGCTGTGCTCATGCAGTGCCTGGTCACCCATGGCAACTTGGTTTTGCCATGGGGAGACCAGGAAATGTTAGTGTTTGCACCAAACTTATATGCTGCACACCCTGGATTTCAAGGTCTTAGAGAGTCTGGGTACCCAACTACTTTTCTTGGAGCACAGCCTGGCCAAGGCCATGATCTGGTAAGGGCATCAAATCATTGAAGTATCACAAGCCTTATCACCATGCCAACAACAAGGTAAAGAGCAGCATTACATAATTTGTTTTTGTGTTGTAGTTCAAATTTTATTTCAAGTTCATTTTTATTAACCTAGGTTGATATCAATTTCCTTTGTCTCCAACCCTTATTACTCATAGAAGACAAAGAAAAATGAATATCAACCCAGGTTAAATAAAAATTAAGCTGAAATCAAAATTTGGCAGTCCAAATGGACATAAAACACCAGAAAGTGCACAATAAGAATTTTAGCCTTGGAATGATTTGGGTTTGTATTGTTCTTTACACCGAGATACCTATGTTCTGATCTCAATTAGCATGTCAGGATGCAGGCTTGTGAAATGCTCTTCACTGTTAACCCCTTAACTCCCAATAGTGCCAAATGGCACTTTAACACCAGACGATTTTACTCATCAATGGAGTACCCCTTGGGAGTGAAAGGGTTAAAGGGGTAGCATCAGTTATCCCTCAAGGTAATGTTGAAGAATGCAGCACACCTGACCTTTCAAAGTCAGTCAACAATAATGGATCATAGTACCAAAATGAAACTGGGAAGCCAAACTGTTGCCATGGTAACAGCACAGTGGGTGTCATTTTGTATCTTACCTGACATACATTACTGGAACCAAGTTTGAATGGCATCAGTCAAATATTGCCAGAGATATTCTTGATTTTGTGATGTATATTATTCCTTAAACCATTTGTGATGTCATCAATTTTTAAGCAAAAACTTGAATATCTTGGGAATGAAAGATCTTTCAAAAAGAAAGGGCCATTCTTACTCGCTTGTAAAGGCCTTTCAAAAAAACAATTTTTTTTTTACTTCATAGGCACTATAAGTAGATGGCTACAGATCATAACGAGCACAAGGGTCACAGAAGCAATTTCCAGCATTCTGGGGCAGAAGTAGCTGACGCAAAATGGTCTGACAGACAGCAAAAATCTGCTGGGCACCAGCTCCTAATGAGAACCCTGCAAATACTGCATTTGTCATAGTGCCCTCTCACATCTCTCGTATCTTGACACAATTTTGATTTTACCCACACAACTCTAGACTTACCCAGAGTTACTTGAAGTACAGCATGCAACTCCAATTTCTGGACGGTCATGGTTTCACAATTTTTTGTGCTGGTCAAGAGGAAATTTGAGGGTCACCAAGGATTCAAGGATACTTAGTGGCCTGTGTGCTGAATAAGCACTGAAGCCAATTTTTAGCCCTGTTCAAGGTTGCACCAGAGTGCATAAAATAACTAAATGTTCAGAAGGCAAAATACAAGACAGTGAAAATCAGGATCATGGTGAAGTTCTGAATTTTGAAGTTGTGCTTAACGTCCCAACCAAGCGATTTTTGTCTGATCTTGGAACCATGAACCACAACAACAAAGGTATCAGAAAACAGATTTGATTGGTTTATAACAACACGAATCTGTGGTGGTTTGGGTTGGTCCAGCAAACATGCTATGCATTTCCAGTAAAAAAACATGAATATTAATTTTCTCTTTTCCATATTTGGGTTTTTGAACAAGTGGTTGGTGAACCAAACTGAAAACACAAGACTAGTCATTTATCAAGGCTAGACAAAAATCACTGTAAGACAAAACCATTGTGTTGACAGAAAAACACTGCAGAAACAGCAAAATCATAGAGCAGTTGTTTATTGTGAATGGAACCTCTCTAGAAATCTACTTGAAATGGTAACAGCCACGGAGAGCAAGAGACAAGCAAAAAGTACTTTTCACATATCCACTATGTATTGCCGCCAAACCATCAAGAACCAAAACATTGCTAACACTGTTTCCTGTGTATACGCCACTGAAGTCTACTCTGCAAATTTATTCTTCCCAATGCAAAGATTATATAATATTAAATCACTGCTTGAAAGACGAAAATCATTCAAGCAGTGACTTGCTGTAGGTTCCTTCACCCAACTTCAAATGAATAATAATTTTATAAAGTCAAAAGTCAATTGACACTTTTCCTGTATGATGATGCCAAGGGTTCTGCTTTCTTGCAGTCTTTATGGTGCTTTGACGCCAACAACTTTCTTGCCTCCCTGTAAAAAGGAAAAAAATATATTCAAAAACACTTCAACTTTTACAGCAATCAGATCCACAAAAACATACAAAAAAAAAAAGAAAAACGAAAACTTAAAGAAAACATGTCATGTTTACACTTGGAAAAAGTGTTCTCTTTCAGGAAACAAGTGTCTACAGACCATACTGATAATATAGGCACATAGAGCGGATTCAGGTTGAGCATTTAATAACATCAGTTACCGCGTTCATTATCACAGTTGATTGGTTGCGTTGCGAGGCAAATTGTCAGACGTTGCTAGGCTGGGATGATAGCGTTCTGTCAGAGAAAAGACGGAACGGTATCATCCCCGCCTAACAATGTCTGACAATTTGCATCGCAACGCAACCAATCAACCGTGATAATGAACGCGATAACTGACGTCATTAAACGCTCAACCTGAATCTGCTGTAATTGTGTAACAAGTGATAGCTGCCATGACAACCTAACAAATTGGAATGTCAATTTGTTGACCTTGGTGTTCATTATTGAATCTGTGACCCACATCCATTGGAACTGACAGTCCTAATGCAATACCTTGCACCCTGAACTGTTTGAAACAGTTGAATCACAGATTCCCGAGGTGGTTCCTGCAAGATTTGCATTCTTTAGTTTTACGGCTCCCTTCTACAGCTGTAAACAATCAAACATTTTCATCCAACATAGTCTTTGTTGCACACAACATGGGGTGGCCAAATGAGCAAACGATGTTTGATCAGACACTGAGCAGAGTGAGCCCACATTACACTTTCTGCGTATTGCCATTGAATTTATGATGCGCATGTCCACAGATCCGCTTCTGAATGGTTACTTTTTCCTGCTCAAGCTTGCTGTTTGAAGAGGTGGCTGAACGATTAAACATTTGTTCATGAAGCAAAATGTTGGATGAAAATGTTTGATCTAGATCAAACATGGAAAGCCATTCAAATGCAATGTTGAGTGAGATGGCTGAACGGTCAAACATGCTCGTTCAACAGGACACTGAATGAAAACATTTGATCGTTTAGCCCAGGCTTAATGCAGATGTAATTTTGACACCATCTAACTTTGCTGTCAGAGTTAACTGAAAGGACTTGCAAAGCTCCTCTATGGATGAAATTCTCTGGCATAATTATTCAGTAATGTTGATTCATCATTTTGCAGAGGTTAAGCATTGTGTGCATTACTTGGTCGTGGTGAGTTGTCTTTCCTCAAGCCTGTTTTCAGCCACAAAGTTTTGCATACGTGTACATGTGTACGCGGTGAGAGGTAATTTCTGACAAACTAGACGGCAATTTTCGCTGGTTGCCGGCTTCTAATGAAACCCCTGTGTTTAACTTATCCCCACTTTTTTGCATGACAACGTGGATTTGTGCTTAATGTTTGATATTAATTTACAGAAATCTTACCTTCTTGAATTCCTCATCCTGGCGTTTCTCATAATGGCCAAAGTCATCAAAGATCGATGTCTGATGCTTGTAAGAATGAATGATCTTCATTACTTGTTTCCCCTTGTCTGGAGGCACTTCTTGAGTGTCACGGGAATTGGTCACAGGTTTGTTGTCATTGTTTTCCAATCGAATGTGACGCAATGCATTGTTAGGCACGTCCTTGACATAGAACCACTTCACCTCAAACTTGCCTTTCCATTTATCCTGAGACCAGATTCCAGTCTCAATATCCAAATCAACTTCAGACATCATCATTGCAATGCCGCAGAAGTGTCCACTTCCATTGACACTGAAGAGGAGATACGTAGGAGCATTATGAGCCTTCTGCTCCTTAAACGCCTCATTCAATCGCCTATTCCCATGCTCTGTGCTTGTCCAGACGCTGTATTTGATTGAACGATGAATATCGTCCTCGCTGTAGCTTTTGATAATGAAAAAACGGGCACTTTTCTGTTCAAGAGAGAATTCCCGTGGATTGTAGCAATTCTTGGCCTTCAACTTTTCAAGAATTGGAACTGACTCTGAAGAAGTCACAGGTGGATTCAAAGCTCCAGGATTTCCAGACACAGTCCCCCCAGTAGCATTAGGTCGTGGCCTTGTGCCGCGGCCAATAGCAGGCTTAGTAGCCCCTGATTTCACAGCATTTCCCCATGCTCCAGATTCTACTTTTGAAGATGCCACAGCTTGCTGTGAGTTGGGTGGTGGAGGCAGTTTTGGTTTTGGAGGTGGCAATTTTGGCTTGGGTTTTGCTGGTTGGCTGGCAATAGCAGCCCAAGACTTAGGTTTAGTCTCAGAAGCACTAATATTCGATGCACTAGTCACCTGAGAAGACAACTTGCTCTTATCATTTAACCCATCTTTTCCCTTGTCGTCCATACCAAGTGCCAAACTAGAGAGTGCATTTTCCACACTGCCAGAGGAACCAAATTCCTCTCCTTTCAAAGAGTCAATATCGACCCCAATTGGATTTAATGCTCCTTGTTCTGAAGTTGGAGGAGGTGGGGGTTGGTAAAAATTGGGCAGGAGCGGTGGTCCAGCGGCTTGAGTTTGCTCTCCCCACGAGATGTCAGTCGATGTTCCCGGGAAATACAATGCTGGGGCTCCCTGAGAATTGTGTCCCAAGCTGCTTAGATAAGCGTTTGTGGAAACTGCAACTCCTGCATTGTGATTAAACATCTGATCTGGTAAAAGCTGTTCGCCATTTCCGACCGCACTGAAACCCGAAGATGTAAATAGCGTATTTGGATTCAGCGAAGGCACACCAGTCGACCAAGTGCCATCGCTGATTCCCGCCGCGCTGAGGTAAGGAAAAGGCATTGGCGGCAGTCCGGTGTTCGATCCGGTGGTTGTACTAGGGTAAAATGGAGGCAGATAAGTGTCCGTTAATTGGCTTGGCAAGCTCGTGTTTACTTGTTGAGAGTTCAGCTGCTTGTCATTGCCCTGAATACGAATTGCGGTAATCGAAGACGAACGAAAGCCATTTCGCCATGACGCCATGATATTGTCGTGAGAGGGGGCAAAGAAATAAAAGCATGACAACAGTTAGTGAAAATGCCCTTACGAGACTCAGTATACATGTAAATTATTACATCAGTGCAACTGATCGAAGGAGAACGCGTTTTTAAGAAAATATTAGACAAAACTCACCTGTTTCGTTCCCGGATGAAGGTATCGATCGAGGTCCTCAGCAGCCACATTTTTTAATTCTCCGTTCTTACTCGCATACCCTGAAAACCATTAAAATGGTATTAGCGAGGCTAAAATCGGACAAAAACATAGTTTTTCCGTTAAACTGAAACTGACAGAAAACAAATAACATACCTTTTCCACCATGATCCTTGGGTCGCTGCGAATACACGCGGACAAATATGTGGAATGCAAGAGGAAATTAGAACTGAATTAGTCGTTGTTGCTTTCGCTGGAGCTTAATCGACAAAAACGACGCGTAGATCAAAGCAAGTTTTACCTGGTCGATAGTCGCTGACATGACCCACAACAATGTAATAGTCTACGCCACTAAAATCTCCGCAAATTACGATGCCTAGCTTCCACGTCGTTTGGATTATGAAGTGCCAGAGAACAAAAGAAAATGGCCGCTCCTTCAGTGGTTCGTCTGCGCGTGCTTTGCGTGACTTCACCAAATTACGCAAGCTGTCAATCAAATTTCCCAAATTTGGTGTTTAAACTGATATTTCCCATGAAACTCCCTGGGAAAAAATAACAAAATGGCGGAAACCGAACGAAATGAAACAAGTTAGACATTAGATCGATCGGAGAGAAAGTTTCCGGGTGATGGCTCTGTTACAGGTATTTTTCTAAAGAATTGCGTCATACATATCGCAAAACTTAAATTCAGAGTGAGGGCTTTTCTCTTGCAGTGGCGTAAGTTTAATTTTTTCGACAAGGAAATCTTGAAGGATCCTGGTACTAGTCAACCTTTTTCAGGACTGAAGGTGATATGCTTAGTCTTGCTAATTTACACCACATACAACAACAACAACAACAACAATCTTTATTTTCGTGCCCGGAAATTACACAGTGTAGACAAATACAAGAGATAAAAAATTAGAATAGAAAAGAGCACAGCCACTTAGAAATAGCAAAGCTAATCGAGCTAAGTGGCTGGGCCAAGCAGAAAAAAATTTGCTAATACACTTACTAAACATAGAACAATAGACAGGATTACGTTTACACACACACACGTACACACAAATAACAATAGACAAGGGGATGTGTACACACAAGAACTGGAAAATAAAGTACATCAATGAACCAGTCAGTAGTTGGAGATAAATGATTCTTTTATGCTGATCTTAAAACAAGTACGACTTTTAGATTTTAGTGAGTCTTCAATGGAATTCCAGACTTTAACTCCAGAGAAACGAATGTTAAATTTGCCATAATTGGTCCTCGCTTTGGGCAGATAGTATGAAATCTTACTTGCCAGTCTGGTTTGATATTGATGCACTTTGTTGATACTCATAAAGAAATCGTTAAAAATTAAGGGCAGTCTGTTGGAGTAATAGTCATACATGAATAAAGCACAATACAAGTATAATAAGTCACTTAGTTTAAGTAGTTTTAATTTCCAAAAGAGTGGACTAGAGTGGCAATTATATTCTGAGAATGTTATTATTCTGACGGCTCTTTTTTGCAAGGTGATAAGAGGTAAGAGAGTTGTTTGATAATTATGTTATTGATTTAGTTTTTAGGTAAGCTAAAGGAGACGCTAATTTGTCTCCTTTCAACGAAACGGCAGATAATTTAAATTAAACTAAAATCGTTCTCTGTTGTATTAAGGAAATATAAGCTTACCCGAACCTAATGTATTTGCGCGCAGTTGACTGGGAACAATCTTGGACAATTCAGATTAAAATTAAGCTCACCCCTTCCCCCATTTTAGTGATGGAAGAAAACGCGCCTTTTAGTTTGAGGGCAAATTAATCACTGTTTTGGGGGAGGAGTGGGAAGGGGGAGGGGGAGGAGGGACTGATTTTTCTTTTTATTTTATCCAGGATTTCAAATGAAAAATTAAGTCCACTCCTTCCCCATTTGAATGGTGGAATGAAAAGTGCATTTTGGTTTGTGTTCAAAATGCATAATTGATTTGGGGGGTGGGGTGGAGGGAGCAAGGGGAGGTTCATAACCTTGTATACTCTGTTGGATACTATCGCTTCATTCATAAACAAGTGAAAATCATGAGAACTCTAGTTAGGGAATGCTTGGCTGTGCTCTAATTAAGTGGTCGGGAGCCCGATTTATCGTCGTTTTTCACTAACATCCTGTTTGCTAACATCTTCAGTCATTTTGCTAACGTGTTTGGTTGCTAACCCTAACCCTAACCCTCACCTAATCCTAACCCTAACCCTAACGGTAGTGAAACAACTGAATGTGTTAGCAAAGAGGATGTTAGCAAAACAACCTGTTGGCAAAACGACTGTTCACCGGGAGCCCATAATCTCTAAACCCTTGAGATCCAGGCACCTATCATATAAGTTTCACTGTGCAAAAACCCATATCTCCTGGTTGCCCAAGACAAAAGTTAGTTGCCAGGGGCCACCAGGCTCTGCAGCACATACAGCTCTGGAATGCCTGCCTGAGAAATGTCTGGGACTATACACTGGAAATCTCAGATTATTCCCACCCTCTCCAAACTCAATCAAACTAAGTGCTATCAGTTATGGGTGATATAATAATGTGCCAGCTGGTGTAAACCTCACATTTTGTTCGGTCTAGATGAGTTTGTGATTGAAGTATATCCTGAAATGATTTCATTCATGAGTAATGTATAAGCAATGTATAAAATTCCATTTGCCAGTGTGTGTAGCATTATCAGAATACTTACGCACTGCCATTTGGATTCTATGTGATTAGTGATATGTGAGAAAAAGGATGAATAACTAGTTTGGACACCATTCCAAGGTGGACAGCTACTGTTGATACTGTTCAAATGTAATGACACAAGATAAATAATTTTGTTAATTTTTCATAGGGTGTTGACATCACAGCTTGTACAAGTGGTAGAGGCCAGCTAGTGATTGGAGGCAAGTTCTTTTCTTTTCATTCCTTTTTCTATCCTCTGGGCACACCAGTCAACTTTCAGATCTGCTTTAAAGTTCCTGAATAGCTTGCATTGCAAAAGAAGTTACTGGCTGTAGTTTGCCATTAATTTGATTTTTTTTTTCTTGTAACAATCATATTTTAAATAAGGAACATTGGCAGGATTTTCATTTATTACAAATTATTTTCAATTTCTAACCTGTTGTAAATACACTGTTGCATTAACTTACCATGAAATATTGAGCTGCCATCTGAGGACCTAAAAGTGATTCATTTAAGCTCATTGACAAAATATGAGCTTGGAACCTAATGCTAAAAAGAATGATAGTAGGTCTAAATCTCAGAAAGTAGCAACTGCCAGAGTGCTTATACTTTTTCAATATTTTGGTGTTAGAATTTGAATTTTAAGTTCTAGGAAGGCAATGTCGCATCAACATTTCCACAATGACTTCCAATGCTAATTCTGTTGTTGTTTTGTTATGTTAAATTGCATGATGGATACTTTTTTTGCACTTGCTCTGTAATGTCTTCTCGTGTATTCTACAATCGCTGTATGCCTCTGTTACTTTTCCACATGTTACAGTAATACGTCAATATTTTAATGGCTATTTTTCATTTATTTTCTTTATATTTTGTCCGAATTTGACAAGCTGTAACGAAAAGCTTCTCTCTTCTGCTGCTTCCCGCCTCGACTGTAGCCAATGCTATATGCAGGAAGTGACCATTTTGTATTTTTGTTTTATCATATAGTAAATGAAGTTTGGTAAATTTGGTTTGCCTTTCTTCAATAAGCTGCTGTTTTGGAGATAAATGTTGTATGTGAAGTATATATGAAATAATGAACATATTTGTACTGCGGTTGTAGATGCAAGTGAAGAGTGATCATCGCAGTAATTTTTTTTTCTACAACACTCTTCACTTGTAAATGTTGTATTTAGGCTTGTCTATTTGTGTAGAGTACAGAACATCGAGACATAATTTAACTTGTTTATTTAACTTCCAACAGATTCATCTGGATTTGTTCACTTTCTGGGACGTGACTTAACTGTCGCCTCCTTTAAGGCCTATGAAATACAAGTGTCACATTTTTATCAATTAAAGCAGCAAAATATTTTATTCACAGTTGGGGTAAGTACAGTACATAATGATGTAAGATGGAAACTCTCCTGATTGAAGTTTTTTAGTTAGATACCCAGCTACTCTGTTCAAAAAAAGAGCAAACAGCAATTTAATTTGGCTTTAACATAACTATTGCCATCAAGGTACAACTATTTTTGGTGTAGTCACACCTGCTTATTAGTGTCAGCTCTGTACTCTAGTTATGAATGAGAATTTTTTGTCAACAAAGGGTGAATTCGAAATTCTCAAACCTTGATGAACGTAAGAGTGAATGTATGTAAAGCCATCCTCAATTCAGTTGTCTCCAAACCTGCTTTTTGGCTGTGATTTAAGCAACAGGAAACTTTTTCTGTGTTTACATCACATGATACAAACAAGAGAGGAGCTGGGTGAATTCAGGACAGTTATGCAAAAGGTGATGGTTCGCATAACTGTCAAGAATTTTTTCAACCCCTGCAGTGTTTATATCAGGCTATGCAAACTCAGGAAAAGGTTTCCTGTTGCTTTGATAAAATAACTTTGGTCCCTTCAAACATACTACCTCACAAAGTGTTTACATACTCTCATTCAAACACACCTCTCAGCCAATCAGAGCTTGTGTAGTATCTTATTAGCATCCTCTTTCGAGAATAAGGCCAAATGAATATACCTTAAAGCAGCTGCTCCATCTTTAACTACAACTTACAATACTTTAACCCAACTGGCATGAACTCTTTTCTTTAGCTCAATCAGTTTCATTATTTTGTGTTTTGTCTTGTATTTTAAATTCTTTATCTTTTTGTACATTCAGTAGGGTACAAATGTCATGAGCTGTATTGCTTTAAGATTAACTTGTATTTGTACATGTATGCACTGTAATTGACTTCCTGGTTGATAATTTTTATGTGTGGAACAAAAATAACTTTCAGGAAGATGAAGTTGGTGGCATTGACCCTATAATCAGAGTTTGGAATCTAGATAAGGTAAGATTTTGACAAATAACTTTTTGTGGCTCAGTTTCTTTAAATTAAAATTTTGCCAGCTATTTGTAATGGTGTTTGATTTTTTGACCCCTTTTTAAAGTGATAAATAAATACATCTTATTCGATGGTTTAGCATATAATACGTGCGGATATTTTGCAAGTTGCGTAGTATTTTTCCAAGCCCCACGGGGGCGAGGAAAAATACAAGTAATGAGCAAAATGTCTGCTCATATTATATGGTAAACCATCGAATAAGACGTTTATTAATTCCACTTCTTAGTCGTGTTTTTGTTTTGGTTTTCAGTAATAAAATTGTCAATGTCTTCATCGTTTCTGTTTGTTCAGTTAAGTCGGTTTCAGTCAACAAAAGTTCATCGTCGCTAAAAAAGTCAAGTTCAAAGGACCCAAACAAGTCAAAATTAGGTTCATCCCCCAGTTCGTCCAATTCAGCCATAATTGCTCCTTCATCCGCCGGTATTCGTCCTGTTGTAAACTGGTTAAACTAGGACACTACAGTGTATTACGGCCTCGTATTTTTTCTCTTGACCTTTAATATATGGTAAAATGACATAATAGTGGAATGACAAATACATGTACACTTTTCTTCCAGACTGACAAATATGGAAATCCTGTTTGTTGCTGTATGCAACGTCTTATTCCAGGAAACAAGCCTGTTCCGGTATGAATACTTAGGAGCTGCTTACATAAGGGATGAACCCATCCCAGGATGATTGTCAGAATGAGTTTCACCTCAATGTCTGGTTATCTGCCTCTTGGTGTTTACATGATGTTGGGATGAATCTTTATTTAAGTGCACACAAGTTTTCTTTTTAAAACAGCATATTTTCAGTCCTACTTGATATGATTTTAATGACGTTTTGACCTATTCTGTTATTTTAATTTGTAATTTGTGTAATTAATGTTATGTTAGACCAGGATCTTTCTCTACAATGTACATCACCTGCTGATCAGGCAGCTTTGATGTTAAAATACTATTTTATTATTAAAAATTGTTCATCCCAGGATGATTTCATCCCAGTCCTCAGCACTGGATGAAATTTTATCCATGGGGTGAAACATGACCAAAAATTGAACCATGTAACAGTCTTTCTGGGTTAAAAGACAAGGCTTTTATAAGGGAACATTTATTTTTCCTGAGGGAAAATTGTTTTGGTCATTCTGAGATGAAACCATACAATATTATGTTATTTATATCCCCTTCAGTAGGTGCATGTTGCATAACAGCCCATTTTTGACTGCTGGTTCTAATAAATTTTCATTAAATTTGAATTTGAAGTCCATTACCTTATGTCAGTGTAAATGAAAACAAAGCTTGTAGCTTGTTAAAAAAGCTGTATACTAACTACTTATTGACAGAGAGAGAGGTCTTTACACTGTCAAAATTCTCAAACTGAAGCCTTGCCATATTGACCAAGTGATAGCGAGGTCAGTACACTATTGAAGGCCAAGGTAGGTTTGAGATTTTCCTGTAAAGTTGTTTTGTTTTGTTTTTGCATAAAAGACCCTTCTCCAAAATGGCAGCCGAAAATTAAAATCGTACACCAGCACTAGAAAGAGCACCTTTACTTTAGTAAACCTGCAAAGTTTCAGCATATCAGGTGTAATATCAGCTGAGGAAATGTAAGTTGAAAAATGAAAAATTTACAGATGTTTGTACGACTGGGGGGTATACGCCATACCCCCAGTCATACAAACATCTGCAAATTTGTCAAATTTCAACTTTAGTCATTTTCTCGGCTGATGTAACACCTGATATGCTGAAACTTTGCACGGCTACTAATAAAAGTAAAGGTGCTCTTCCTATTTCTGGTATCAGTTTTTCATTCAGTTCAATTTTAACTCATTCAAATCCTTTGCCACCATTTTCAAGAAGGGTCTATTGGTAATCATCCCATGGGCATTACTACCATTTACAGGAGAATATGGCATAGCACCTAGTACATAATTATACCCAGTTACGAGCACTAGCCGTATGTTGTGGTTCGATTTTATCCTTGGTTCAGAAATATTCTCCCTTTGTTTTAAATTAATTATCATACATTATTATACATTACCATAGCCAGAAACAAAGGGCAAAAAATTTTTAAACCAAGGATAAAATTGGACCACAACATATATACACTGTAATAACAACATTTAACACTCACTTTTAGGTGTCATGCTTGGCAGTAATGGAGAATTTGACTCAGATGGCTGCAGGATTTGCTGATGGTAGTGTTCTTGTGTACAAAGGAGATATTACAAGGGACAGGTAGTGTAAACTACATGTTGCTCCTTGATAAGTTTTTTGGCTGCCCCCGAACATTGCACTTGCTCAGTCCAAAGGAGTTTTTCGATGATAAAAAAATTAATACTACCATTGTTATTCGCAAGATCAACACTTTAATCTTCAGTTAACAACTTAAGTTCTCCTTTACAAAATAATGCGGATAGCCAGAGGATTGCATGGATGGAAAACTACGCATCACACTTGTGATGAGACGAAAACATGGCCGCCCTCGTGGTTGCGCGGTCACCCGGCAAATTGGTGACAACCGCTGACCTTACCAATGACTTACTTCAGTACCACTGTAGTAACAACAAGCATCCATTTACCAATCACAACAAGTTATTTTTAGAATGTGTGCAGGCTGTAAAAGAAAATTAGAAATTTCTTGACTGTTGTTTTCTTTCCAACTGATCTCTTTTAGTTTTCTTTATTGCCAGGACTAATATGGGAGAATTATTAAGGGTTATATGTTTTGCTTTCTTTCCACGAAGTACATGTATGTAAAACTGTTCAAACTTTGAGATGCAATATGCCACATATGAAATATCCAGTTTAAGAGAAAATTCATTAAAGCAGAACTAATACTTATTAAGTTATTTACAGTACTTACAGTGAACATATAATGTAACAAAACCCTATCATTGTCTGCCATTCAACTGTATCATTTTTTTTCCACTAGGCATACAAAACAAAGAATTGTTCATCAGGACAAACATCCTGTGACAGGTATTGAAAATAATCTCTGAGTCAGTAAACTTATTAAACGATTAGGGAGGGGGTGGGGTGGGGAGCCAGAGTGGTTGCCAACTGGTTCACCTCCTGCCATTTGAGTTTCTCAACCTTTCTTGTTTATTTGAATTACTTAGTTCATGTGTATTTGCCTGGCCCCATTAACCTTTGTGCTAAGATAGTACCAAGGGTAAATAAATGTCTCATTACTATTGTATTATAAATTATATAATGATATTATATCAACAAAGTAAAAGTGCAAAATTAATGTGAATAATGAAGTAATCATTACTATCAAGAAATGTTAACCTGAGGGAGATCTCTCCATAATTTAATACTGTACAAACACATGTTTATTACAAGGACTTCATTTTTACAATAATTAGTCATTACAGCTGTACAATAAATTATTATTATGTAATAATTGTTGCAGTTTATAAATGGAAGAAGAATGATAATGAATAGCATACTTTTAATATTTAATAAGCAAGGGCTACTGAATTGAAGAACGAAGTTCACTTGGGGCTACAACTGCATTGACCTTTTGGAGAAATTTATCTAAAATTATGTAATGTTTTTATTTATTTTTTAGGGCTTGCCTTCAAACAGACTAGTGATGGTGTAGTATTGTTTGTGGTGACAACAGAGGCTGTTCTTTCATACAACACTTCTTCCAAGGACCACAGAGTAAGTAACAAAAGTACAGCCTGTGGTACCCTAAGAAAACAGTACTATTTCCTTATGTTCTCTGGTATTCTTTGTCGCAAGATCTGAAATTACATGTATCCCAAGAATGATTTAAAATTCCACACCTGGTAATGTTACAGAAGGCTTTTCCGAAGGAACTAACCATAAGTACTAATTGAAAGGAAGAATTTTCCAGAGTGGCTAGCAGGGGTTTCTCTAAGTTTTTATGTAGGCAGCAACGTCAACTAAAGTAGGTGGCTGTGTCAGCTGTACTGAGTGAGGGATACATTTTGTTCCGTTGGAATGTAGGCGACGACGATTTGGGAAGTCGCAGGCGAAATTCACTGGTGGCTGGCTTCTATTGAAACCCCTGGGGCTAGTCTCATGCCATTTGTGATTGGGACTTACAGTGCACCATACTGTCCCATTACCACCTTATGGGGCCTTACAGCATTTCTTAATAAGCTCTGTGACTGATCAAATCCAAGAACCTTTCATGGCAAAGTTGTTGACAACCTGACCTGCCCTAGTTTCCATCTGATGATATTACACTGTATGTGTTCATATCACCAGTTCAGTTGTGTACTGTAGGGAGAAGCTGTCCTCAAGAAAGTTTTTATTATAACATTGCTTCTATCTAATTATTCCGTGGCGAACAATGAAAAATGGTATTATGTCAGGTCACCTCAATAGGGAGCTTAAGCAATGCCAACAACGACGGCAATGAGAACGCCACAAAACAATGGGTTAATGAGCAAAAACAATCGCTCTGCATGTACGTTTTACATTTTGGTACATTTCTTTGCCATTCTCTGCAAAACAACGACGTGAAATGACCAAATTTTAGGTTTTCTCGAGAACGTGAGCACATGACAGCAATTTTTTCTTTCATTTTCTTTGCTTTAACACCGTTCACATTAATTTAGATCCTGAACAGCTTGCCAGCATTTTTTATGTTAAACAAATTGGAATGATCGCGAAAGAGTTTATACGAAAACGAGAAGTTATATTTTGAAATGACGTTATCATTGCTGTCGTCATCATCATTGCTTAAGCTCCCTAATGTCAAGTACATGTGGTTTTATTAAATTGCTGTTTAGTACTACTGTATATCACTGTATGTACTCCAACTTTAACTTTTTTCTTTTCCTAATGAAGAATGTCTGACTCAGCAGTACTGTATTTCTCCATTCAAGTCTATTTACTTTTATTACAAGTCACTTAATCAATCAGTTTAATGCCAATTAATTGCCACCATCAGTAACATTTTCCACATTTTTTTTTGCTTAGGAAGTCTTAGATGCTCACGGCTGTGAGCTCAGATGCTCTGTGATGAGTGATGCTTCACAGGAAAACCAGTTTATTGTTGCAAGGAAAGAGGTCAGCTTCAGTAATTGAATAATTGGCACATCAACAGATGGGAATTATCAGTTCACATGTGGGTTTAGAAGAATCCTTTATTATACATGTACACAGAAGGTTTTTCAGCCAGGTATTCATGCTCCTGGCTCCTAGCTATTGTCTGCATCCCTGATCAAGGGACCTGCAAAACAGAGAAAAATGCAATGCAATAATAAAAGTAATCTATTACCAAGATTCTCCTGTTATGCAGGCGACATGCCAACGTTTTCACGTGCAACTCTGACTTAGCCATAAAATAATAATGAGAGAGAAATCAATATTTTTTTGTTTTCCCATTCTCCTTTCTTCTACTCCAACTCCGTTTGAAAAGGAGCACTCTGTATCACTGCAACTGAATCCAGCTCCTCAGTGGCAGCACCACAGTGATCATCTGTTATTGTACACCAACTGTTTGTACTATTGTAGAAAAAACTTCTCTAGTTTCTTTGTCAATGTTACAGGCATTATACTTCTACCAGACTGATGGAAGAGGGCCCTGTTTAGCCTTTGAAGGTATGTGCCGTAGCAAAACTCTCCTAAGAAAGTCAGAGTGGAAGTTGAGAGTTAAGGGCGTGGTGCATTAGACTGGTGTTTGGTTTTAATCAAAACTACAACATTTACGACACTTTGGGGAATTGATTCTAGGCTTTCAAATAAACTCTCTGGGCCATTTCCCTAAACTGAGGACGTACATTGTACATGACAATTTTCTCATTGACTGTATTAGCACTTAAGGAGTTCAAAAAGTTTAAAATGTTTCCTTTCGTTAGCATTAAGATTTTGTCATGGCATGCAATAATCCTTTCTTTTCCTCAGTTGTTCTTTTTTTTCTATAAATTCTTTGGTTTTTTTTTATTTTTATTATCTTTTTAAATTATTTTTATTCAGTGATTCTAAATATCAAAAGTGGCCAGGCAGCAAAGGATAATTAACTTTTTAAAGATGTGCTTTGTCTCAGCGGTCATGTACTTTAAAACATGGAAGACAATGTACGATTTTTATCATTTGTGCTTTATCAGGGGAGAAGCAAATGGTAACATGGTGGCGCGGTTATCTTATTGTTATCAGTCAAGATAACAAACAACTTCAGAGGCCTACAGTAGGGTGAGTCATCATTATCACAATTAAGAGCTGTCCAACAAAGAATCTTTAATCTTTTCACTTATCACCAGCTAAAATTCCAGGAGAATACAAAGACTTGGTCTAATTTCAAGAGAGATGTCAGAGTCTAAAAGAGCCTGCTGAGTTTATCAATGGGCTTTATAGCTTTTTCTTATGTCTTTACCCATCTAGATGCAAATGACAACGACGACGATCATTCTTCATTTGATTTCATATCCGCAGTTCACATATGATTTCTTTTATATGTATCATTCACTTACATATCTTTCACGGGAACATATGAACCCAAAATTGACCGGCTCCCAACGTCAGTGGCTTCATAGCTCAGTTGGTAGAGCATCGCACCGGAATCGCGAGGTCACGGGTTCAAGCCCTGTTTAGTCCTGGATTTTTTCAGGCTTCTTTATGCAATTGCAAAAATTGCGATCACAACTGCGACGATCATTCTTCATTTGATATCATATCCGCAGTTCACATATGATTTCTTTCATATGCATCATTAACTTCGACAACCAAATTGTTAGACCCAAAAAACTTCCAACAAGGAAAAGTAATGCAAAATCAACAGTTCTTAAGTTGGTTTCCTAGAAAAGTCCACAAAGTAATCTTATATTTCAAACCCTCTGAAAAGTGTTTGCATGCACTTCCCTTCCTCGCATCCCACGGAAGCCCCCTCCTTCCCCCCGTGGGGATTAATTATTTCGACCACTGTACATGTGTGTATGTAAGTGTATGGGTCCCCTGAGTATCAGGCTTTTCTTTCTCTTAAATATACAGATTCTCACAATTATTTGTTGTATTCATCAAGAACATGTCAAGAACCCCATTCCTTATTCTCAATTTCTTAGACTGCGACGTCTATGTAGTGATAACTCTCGACTTCGTCTCGGGTTTGCATAGCTGTCTCGAATTCTCCCAACCCCTCTCGTGTTTATATCAGGCTATGCAAACACGGAAAACGTTTTCTATTGCTTAACAATAACTTTAAATTACCCCAAAATGATCCCAAAACTGGTAGAATCTTTTCGCAACCTCCACTATTTTTTTTAGTTAGAAGCGCACTTAAAACTAACAAACAACCCGGCACTTTCAAATGCGCGCGCTCACGATGTAAAACTTGTCCTTTCATGCTTAACACTAGCAAAATATCGGGACCTAAACGATCTGTTAAGATCACCGATCGTTTCACATGTATCTCCGCAAATGTCATTTATTGCATAACCTGTAGGTTATGCAATAAATTATACATTGGCGAGACAGGAAGACGACAAGGCGACCGATTCCGCGAACACCTTCGTGATGTTGAGAAGAATGACAAGTATGTATCTAAGCCAATCGCTCGTCATTTTAATCTCCCTAACCACTCCAAACAACACATGGCTATCTGCGGCCTTTCCCTACATCAAGGTACAACGGGAAGCCGCCGAGAATCTGAAACAAAAATTCATCTTCCAAATCGGCACCCTTAATCTCCACGGTATTAACGAACGCTTTTCATTTAACCAATGTATTCCTATTTTTCATGTTGCCATGTTACCACCAATAGCGTAGCTCCCACTCCACCATGAAAAAACTACACACATCCCATAATTCCTCATTTCGCTCTGACGATGGGCTAACGCTCGAAACGTTAGCTTTTAGAATCACTGTACGGTGGTCAATTTACACTAACAGCTCTGTTTGTGTACTACTTCCCCACCGACGCAGCACCACAGTTTCTTTAGAAACTACCCCCTTCATGTTTTCTCTAAGGGGCCTATTGGGATGTGAGGAGGAAAAAGGCATGAAATCCAGACCCAGGCCTTGAATATATTATGTCCAGTAGTCCTTCCCTCCTCTCCCCTACCCTGAGCCTTCCTGTCAAGATCGGCTGATCTTGGTTTGCCATTAATCACTCCTCATACAGTGTATTTGTACCAGTGAAATCCCACAAAACCTTGCCCTCTTGCTTCCTCTTGATGAGTGTACTTGATAGCCTGACAACACTGAAGGAGAACATTGAATTGAATTTATTTCTCTTATTTTCATTGCAGAGGCAATTCTCAGCCACGAAATGTCAACATTGTCACTGTTTATGACATCCAAAACAAGTTTATTGGTGAGTAAAGTAGTTGCCAGTGTTGCAGCGTACAGGTGTACAGTGCTTGTCTTATATTACTGTAATGGTTCATATTTAAACGTATTTCTTTTCAGTCACCCTCTTTTCATTCACCCTGTAAGTTATGGACAGAGGATATTAGATTAAGTTCTAAAGAGTGGTTATTCAAATACCATTTTGCTGAAATTTCACCTTGTGAGTTACTGTAAATAACGTTTGGTTATTTGTTAAGGTTAGTGCATGTAACTCGGTTGGCTTGAGGTCAGTTGAAAGGCTTGCTGAAAATTTAGCAATAAACGACAGATTTTTCAATATTTTAGTTAAATTACTAAGGAATTGGATTTGCCCTTGGCAAGTCAACAGTTACGTGTGAACCACCCAGTCTCAAATAAGCACCTATCTGCCGTAACATCCGAAACCAGAGAGAACCAAGGTCATACATGTACAGTACGTGTTCGAACACTCTTTATCTTGCAGCTTTTACAGGAACTTTCCAGGGTGTTGTTGATGTCTTGTGTGAATGGGGAAGCTTGTTTGTGATCACAATGGAGAATAAGGTGAGAAAACTAAATTTGAAAAATGCTTAGGGCATGCAGCTGCCTGTCAGCCTCTTATGTTTTGACAATGGAATTGGGACCAAATGAGACTTTGGTCAGGGAGATAATACGCCCAACTAGTCGTTGCCAGCAGATTGACGATTGCATTAGTCTTCAAAACTCATGTGTACTTCTCATTGCATAGAAATACGAAATTCAACTGTAATCAACAAAGTAATAATAATCAGATGTTGTACACTGTATCGTCTGACTGGACAAAACTAGATTACTAAAGTACGAATAGTTTTAGTCTTAATTTAAGTCATGTTTGTGTTGTTTTTTTCAGATTTTCCAGCTAGAAGAGAAGGATACGCAAACAAAATTGGAAATTCTGTTCAAGAAAAACCTATATGCCATGGCAATCAGGTATTGTGGAAATGAGCTGAGCTGGTAATTGTTTCAATTTTAATCAATTATGGTTCTGTTCACATCTGCGAAAATTCAAATAAACTAGGCAGGGTAACCTCGCAATCTGAAGTTGAAAATGGTGCCCTATAGGATCTCCATCGGCCATTCCCTGGCTTATTTTTTCCCATACGAGTTTCTTGTTGTGTATGGTGTTTAACTCATGCTCACCGCCTTTTCACTCCATAAAGCGATCCGCCATTTTTGTTCAATCCCTCACTGTAATTACTTTGAACAACCCCCTTAAGGTTGTTTGAAGTAATTGTAATTCGATAATAATCGAGGCCTAATATGAACACGGCTTTAGTAAAATGTGAAAATTTAATTTAAATTTAAAAATAAATTTAAATAATTTTGAGTTTTTAAAGCTTTGGAATGGCTCTTCAAAGTAAGCACCACACAGTATCAGCACTTAGTTAACACAATCGGTTCTTTTAATTGTAGCTTGGCAAAGAGTCAGCACTATTCCGATGGCCTGATTGACATCTTTACACAATATGGAGATCACTTATACAGGTAATCTCACACTTACTACTGGGCATTAAAATAATTATGTCGTCAGTCCCAAAATCTTCACATTGTCTCATTTATATGCTCATCGTATAATTTATTAAGGTCTGATTGTCGTTTAAAATGTGAAAGCAGTGCAGGTTTATTTGATTTACATTTAATTTGGTTTTTTTTCAGTAAAGGGGATCATGATGGAGCCATCAAACAATACATTAAAACCATTGGCCATCTGGAGCCATCTTACGTTATCAGGAAGGTAAATGTATTTTTTCAATTCTAAACTTTTAATTGGACACAACAGTGCAGGCAAGTGAATTCTACTTCGTCTGTTGAATTCGAAGTTCCTTCTAGAACTTAAGTAAATGAAAACAATACCCAAACATAGGCACGCAATGCGTGCTTGAGCTATTTTGTGAAGGGCGGTAAAATGTTGATAAGATAAGGAGAAGTCAGAAAATGGTTGAATGGTGAGTCATTTATCTGTGGCGCTTTTGGTTTTCGCTATGGTATCGGAGAAGTACGAGCAAACTGTTTTTCATTTGATTTTTGTTTAGTTTTCTTATTTCTAAGACTGATTTTGAGTTTGATTTGTACCAATTAAATAGCCATTCATCCTACATTTTTTGAAACAAGAGTTTCATTAATTCCGCAAAAACCGATATGTGATATATTTTCTATTATTTGTTTATTTTCTTTCTCCGCACTTTCGCAAACACTATATTCGTCTAGTCTCTCAAATTCCCAAAATATACGTACACGTCAGTGCTGAAACAGTTCCAGGACCACATGAAGAAATATTCGCAAACAAACGAACCACCAAACACACCGTAATATACAACACCAGCAAAAACAAATCAACGTTGAGCAAAAAGTACTGATAACGAATATAGATGTAATTGTCATAATTCATCAAGTTCTGATCTTCAAGTGCTTTGTACTTTTTACTTCGGACAGCAAAAATAGCCCGACCTAAACAAACGCTCTTATTTTAGCGTTGGGCCTTTTGCTGACAACGTCTGTGTGCAGTAAGCAGATGAGCGTAACACCGCGTTATATCCCGAAATAAGGGCAATATTAAACTTACCGACTCGAAAACAAACCACCAATTACTTCCAAAATAAGCTCCTCCGAATTGAGAGCGTCAACAGTTGTACAATATTAAAAAACCCGATCAACAGACAAACGGATCGAAATCCGCCAATAAGAAGAAGAGAAAATTGAAGTTGAGAAAAGTAACCAATAAAAAACGGTTAAAAGTGACCAATCATTGTAACAGAAAATAAATTCAATTAGATGTTGTTGTAAACAAGTTGAATTGGCCACGTGCAAATCTTGTGATTGATCAAAGGTCATGTTGGATGCACGTGACCGATCAAAGTTCAGAGTCGTATTTAACCAACAGCGCTGCCTTATTCATGTGGGAATTAACCAACGAACTTGCTATTACCAAACGTATGCACGTGATAGATCAATTAAAGTTGAAAATCGCATTTGATAAACAGGGCTGTATGTCTTGGAGCCTGTTTACACGTGAGAGACAAAAGTAATCCATTTGACAAATGAAATTGCTCACTATCCGAAATCACCATTTTCATTGTTTAACATAAAAACGGCTTCACTTTAAGGGGAACAAATATCCAGATTAAGGATTCCCTTCCATAGCATTTTTCTTCCGTAAAAATATCACTTGTGGAAACAGCCACTTCTGATTAGACTAATATTTATAGTTTTCAAATCCGGCAAACATATGTTTATTTTCGTCACACAATGCTCTTCCAGTTTTAACAATGTTCTTGCAGTTTTGAAAAAATTAGCAAAGGAACAACAACAAAAAAACACAAGAAAAATTACAAAACTCAGCACTCGTCCACTTCGAAACGAAATATTTGCTCCCCGAGTAGGAACCGCTGAACCAAATTACCCTTATGCTGAATCAATTACGACTAGCATTATTCGTTTAACGTTTTTTGCCGCTTTTCACCGCCTGCATTGTTTCCGACAATCAGAGCATTCAATCAGTTCAATTGCAAATAGTAATATGTGATTTAAAGAACACTGCTTGATCTCAGAACGGCATTTCTTCCCCGCTAGGTCTCTCGCGGTTGTTTGAATAACTCGACGTTTCAATTCTCAAAAACTAAATTTCATTGTTTTTAACCCTTAAAAATTCCCCTCAGAAGTGGTCGAGTGCCACTTACATACTTCTGCTTTGGTTTTCATCGGGATGACCAAATTCAAAGATGCTGAAAAATCATTGAAGGACTTTCTAGGAGGCGCAAGTTGTGCATCGCACGCAATTCAAAATAGTAAAGACACTTCCCTCGAAAACGTCAGACGTCAGGCTTTTCATTGCACAGTAACTTAGCGCTGATTGGCTCTGTAGTAATTTTTACGTGGACTCCGGCTTATCTTTGCTAACAATGGGAAAGGAATCTGCTGCTCGTTTCAGCAGACGTTCATTGGGGAGGAAAGATTGCGTGACGAACCAAAAGAACGTCTGCGAAGGAGACTAAACACACGGTTGTTTTAACCAACAAGCCACGGCCGTAAACTTCAAATACTTTCGTCCCCACCTTACTACCTTCATCATCCATGGAGACAGCACAACTCATACTTCATTCTTATCTGACTCCAGTGTCTCACGCCTATTGTTGTCATTCACGCATGCGTTAAATATACAAACCCTTTTCTCCGGAAAGACTACCATAATGGTGGTACCCCTTGGCGTGATAGTAATAAATACATCACGCAAAAATTGATGGATGACGCGTGACATTCCACGCCGATGTTCCTTTGAGCGTAATCAACACGCATGTGTAACTTAGGCTCAGTGCTGACCATCACTGACCACATGCTTTCAAAAACACCTTTAAAACAGGGAATTAGATTGGCCGCTGGCTGAAACAATGACATCTAAAGAAACCTTTATTTCATTGGTTCAAAGCAGAACCACCCGACCACGGAAGAATTTCTTGACCTTCATGCTGACATAGAGCGATTTTGTTTACACAAAATAGCTCAAAAACGTAACACGGATACAAATGATAAGAATAATTGATTACACTGTATATTGGTGCGTGATAACTGAACCGATGTGAGCCCGCAAGCCACAGCTTCCAATATTGTCAGAGAAGGTGATTATCCTGTTACCATGACGTTTAACGAATGGACAACTTGTTCAGAACGTTGCTATTGTTCCACCACAAGTCTGAGTTTTACGAAAGGTTTGATATCTTCAATTGTAACCTATCAAATATTTTCGCTCACACGCGAAAGGTCTAAACGTATCGTGAGACTGAATATGCCCCAACTCTCTCAGTCTGTAGTCCTTGGTTCGCACTTAGGAAAGGTCAAGTGTTTTCCGATAACTTTTCATTTCTTTGTAAATCTTTATTTTTTAGTTCCTAGATGCCCAGAGAATTCACAACCTCACAGCTTATCTTCAGGTGAGTAAAACAAGCGAAGATCTCAAAAATGACGACGCCTTAATATGTCTTTAGGTCTTTGCATGTCTTTTAGGTCAAGCATGGATTTTCAACTCGTGATTCTGAGAGGCCCATGCATCGGTCAACAATATGCCACCTTTCCACATTCTGATCCTAGCAGCATGCAGAACGTTGGTCGTCTGAACCTGGTGTAATGGCTTAAGCCCTCACGAGTCTCTTGTATGACATGACAGAGAATCTGATCCAGTAATCATGTCCCATTTGTTCAAAGAGCAGATAACTCGCTATCCTGCGGGTAAAATTTGTTGGTTAGCTACTTATCCGCTGGATAGACTGTTATCCACTCTTTGAATAAGCAGGGCCAGAGGTTTATGGGCCCGATTCCTGATTCCGATTCCTCGCTTACATCTTTCATATCATCCACCATTGTTGGTTCCAACATGTTGAGTGCATTTAAACACCATGCTTTATGTTGTTGCGAGTTGTTGGCGAGCTGTCAAGTTGGTCCTTTGAAATGACCCTTTTAATTTAACCAATCCAAAAGACCTTGGTGCGTGGACAAATTCTCAGACGTATTACCATAAGAAACAGTTGGTGCATATGCAGGTCAATATTTGGGCTTGATGGGTTAACTCTACCATCATCTTCTTTTAAACCAGGCTCTCCATAAACAAGGGCTCGCCAACACAGACCACACCACACTGTTACTCAACTGTTACACCAAGCTCAAGGATGTGTCCATGCTGGATGAGTTTATCATGGTACGTACGTTCAGAACCTAGTTGACCCTTGATGACATGTCAACGTCGGTACCCTATTAATGCCCTTTTAAAGATTAACAACTGCGTCAAACTGAGTGGAGAACGGATCCATTGGAAGTTCCGGGGCTTCCACAGTGGACCAGACGGTACTAAGACAATAACACACTGCCGTAGTTGACAATCCCCGCAACCCAGCCATGAGTCTACGCCTACGTCATTCAGGCACCCGTCACACCGTATCAGCAGCGGAAAAGGAAAAGAGAGGGGAGGGGGCGGGGAGAGTGGCAGAAGAGAAAGTCGGGGGGTCGGGGGAGAACATACCGAGACAAATCAACTAGAAACTCCTCAGAAGTCCGCTACGCTTCGCCACGATTCAACGTGCTACTATGATGATGGTGCTCTGCGAATATACTGTTAATCCTTACGAACTGCTGACCGCTCTGATGAATGACAGCTATTCCTTATTGTTAGCTTAGTTAAATTGCATTGAACTGCACTTGGTCACTGTTATTTACGGCAGCCTAATTTTATGTCGAACACTGACTCGAAGAAAGTAAACATCTGTTCAAAGTTGCGCCAAACAGTAGGAGCTATGATGTGCCGCGCCAGACCATTTTTTTGAATTCTATCTCAATTTCAGTGTTCAAGATAACTTTCAGACATGGAGCCTTGGAAGATTTTTAAGGGGTCTGTAGACACGGGTCTTCTCGAATTTTCTTATTCAACAGCTCAGTGTGACGGGTCAGAGAGCCTGCTTTCTCGGGACTTTTACCCGAGAACCCGCTCTTATGTGGAACACTGTGCAATACAATAAATAACTATCTTTTGCGTTCTGTTTCAGACCGACAGAGAATTGAACTTTGATGTTGAAACTGCAATAAAGGTATCCAACTAGTCCATCCCCGTATATTATTTAACAATTATTCATCGAAGTGGAGGTAAATATCCACCACTTTCACCGACACTGAGGTGAACAATTGTTTTAGTATATACCACACAAGCTGAATAACTAGCGTGTACTCCAATAATTTCTTCTTCTGAAACCGAAACAGAAAGCCAGTTTGTTTCTCTTCGGCTGCTAGGAGGTGAATAGTACTTTGCTAATCACCTCCGAGTTAACCAATCAGAACGCGCGAAAAGCACTATTCACTTGTGTGGTATATACTGATATGCCTCAAAGTTTGCTTTAGATTGTTTCTCTCTACCCTTTAAGCCCTAAGATCAAAATTTCAATTCTCATTTGTTGCCCCTATAGATTTCTTATGGAATTAGTGGGGAGAAGTTGTCGAAATATCAAGAAAATTACACTTGTGTGATCCTGCCTTAATTCTCGTTCGTGGCCTCTCCGTTTTATAAATCGTTGATATGACAAGGAGAAATTTGATGCTAATCACTCTTAGGGTCGATTATTCAAACAAAAGTCTAACTTAGACCGTGGTTTAAGGCAAGTAATGGACCTCTACATTACTCTATTCTTAAGGACATATATTGTTTTGTACTCTGTGACATATCCTGCTATACTTTCATTGTGCTTATGAACGCCTACCTGTTCGGGTTGACCGGATTCAAATCTAGTTAAACCTTGATTTTAATAAACCTCGACTAAACTTCGTTTAAATAACTGGCCCTTAGGGGTTAAAGGGTTAAATTAAAAGCGTACGTGGAGATTGGTTTGGTGAAATGGCCATTTCTCTCGCATCACTTGAAGTCTGCTTCAGCCGTTTTTCTTAAAAAGTGCGTGAATATGGTTAGCTGGCGTAAATGAAAAGGAATTGGTGGAGGGGGGAATCCCGCACGCTAAAGAGTTTGGAGTGCGAAGGGAGTGAAAGTAATAGCAAAAAGGTTTTCGTTTTCCCTCGTCTGTGCGAGATGGGTTGGATATTGGATCGTGCGATTTTGCATTGAGATTTCTGAGTTGCGTCGCGCCTTATTATGATAGCAAGACTAGGTGCACACTCTTGCTTCGGAAAAGCAAATGTGCGAACAAAACTAATAGAAGCCCTAGTTACATTTAACTTTTGGTATGAAACGGGTGTTGGTGCCTTAAGACTCAAGGGTCATACCGTTGACTAACCAAGCCGTTTTGAAACTCACTCACCAGGGCTTTTTGATTGCAGGTTTGTCGTCAGGCTGGATATTTCAAGCACGCAGTGTACTTGGCAGAGAAATATGATCAGCATGATTTGTGAGTACTTAGCACGCCTACATTCCTTCTCCTCCCCTCCTCCTCCCCTCCTCTTCCCCCCACCCTACCCCAACGCCCTCTTTTCACTGTCCTGAAGAAGTGGCCTCTTGCCTTCCTCGCGATCGGCGAATTGGGGAATTGTCTGCAAGTGGACAAGGACACCGAGTCGAGGGACGGGTTAATCCAGTTGTTTAAACTAGCATGTAAAAAAAGTATGAAAATATCCTCTTTTTTTCTCAGATACCTGAAGATACAACTCGAAGATCTCAAGGATTATCAGAGAGCTTTGTCATACATTGGAAAATTAGACTTTTATGAGGTATAGAAAGTAAAGTTCACCGTTGGAAGAATTTAAGGCACTGGATAAAGCCATGGTGTGTGATTCTCTAGAGTTGCCCTGCTTTAGAAGGTCTTCCCTCCCCTTACATGTATTTTTGGTAATGGCAGCAGTTATCTTTAGTACGGTAACACGTGATGTGTGTGATGACTGTATGATTTTTGTTACCATCAATCACATTTTATGATTATAAAAATGCAAAGTGGTTCTACAGGTGGCAGAAAACAACAGACAAGCACAAGACTTAATTTAAAAGCTACCGATCTAATGCGCTATTTTGCTAATAATAATTGCCCAGTGGATTGTGGGTAGGTCAAGTCCTATTTTAGGACGTAATTTGAATTGTAATTTTGGCCGTTTGACCCCACAAAGGACTGGATCTATCCACAAATCGCTTAGAACGGATCATTAGTAAAATGATATATCGATGTCCTTTTCTCTATCTCTGAAATTAAATTTCCTTTGGTATTAACCTTAAGATATCCGCTATCATAACCTCAACGATATCAAAACCTGCGTTGACAAGCAGATTGCATTCAAAGGACGTGAATGGCTTGTTTCAGTTTCTTGCTTTTGTTTTTATGTAGGCAGAAGATAACATGAAAAAATACGGTAAAAGCCTTGTGAACGCCGTTCCTGATGAAGCCACAAAGATACTCAAAGTGCTGTGTACGGATTACAGACCTCAACGCCTTCAAGAACGTGAGCTGGCGCATTATTTTTCTTTAGTTTTGCCTTTGGTCTTTGCGAGAAAGCTTATTTGGTCAATTTTATTGCTCCCATTTTAAAATATTTTGGAAGAGATTTATCTTTCTGTGGCATGATTGTGTTAACGTGCACCGTACCCTAAAATTAAAAAAACATTGGGCCTTGTTTCTAGTTTTGGACGTTTCGTGGGCTCTAGAACGTAAGAAAAACCAAGCATTCATTTGTCACACGACCGACCTAGTAAGGGGCGTGGATGTATTCCTTATCTGACGTCACAAACTGCCTTGCATCCATGTTTGGAAAGACTTACGGCGATGCAAATAAGTTTGCCACGTCAAATCTGGAACAGACTTGCGCCTATCACTAGCTCGGTCGTGTGGCAAATGATGGCTAGATTTTGTAACTTTTACAGCCAATAAAAAGTCAAAATTGGGTACAAAGAAGGCAAATTTCATTTCGAATAGGTGCAAAGATATGCGAAGATACGCTATAAAAGGCGCGGTACCTTAGGTGCGTCGACGCATACAGAGCCCTGTGAAAATCTGTGCGGTAAAAGACCGCCTCCTAGCAATCAATCTGTAGCATTTCTTTGTCTGTCTTGTTTCCAAGATTTATTGCGCTAATTTTGAAATTCGAAATGGTTTGTTTACATTACGCCATTGTGCGATTACCACGACGGTAGACCGAGAATTATGAGCTAAATGATATTTTTGGTTAGAATGAAAGAAAAAAAATATTAAAGAAATCAATTTATTTAATATCAAATAGAACCTAAACTACGTTTTTTACGCGGTCCGTCTTCGTTTGTTTTGACAGTTGGCCTCCATCAAATTCGAGCTGGATTCGATATGCCAATTCGAGCTGAAGCAGGGGGTGGAGTTTTCCCTTTTATAGCGCGTCTTCGTGTTTATGGAAAACGTAAACATTAGATTGATTGGTGGTGTTGATTTGCAGGTACTTTGTCTGGTTCTGTTTCGCCGGTCAGTACTGGGGTTTTTCAATCCCTATCAGCTGCTTTGGGTGAGTTTCATGGTCGATTAGTCCACATGTCTTCTATGCGGGCATTCTCAAGGATGAAGGGGTGTAGTTTCTAAAGAAACTGTGGTTCGTCACAGCTGAATGAGAGAGGATTCGTTCTGACTCAAGGCTAATGCTCCTCACCATGGCAAATTTACATTATCGACTACTCAGTTGATAAAACCAAATTTTCGTGTTCTCTCAGGGATGTTCACGCCACTCTTACATTGGGTATTTCATGACAGATCACGCGTGGCATGCTGAGTGAAGAACTTGTGATACGTATGGCAGGAAGTTGCCACGGATGGCTTGTTTGTGTTGTTGGTTTTGCATGACAAAGAGCAAATAGTAATGGGAGAACAGGGGTGTGATTACCCAATCAGAATCCGTAAAAAGTATTAAATATCCACCGGTTTGATATATGCTATAATGATTTGTCCCACAGTTCTTACGCTGGTTTCGAAGGTGAAAGACGGCTTTAGTTGTTAGTTGTAAACCATCGTTCATCACTTTTTCTTTCAGATCCAGCCTCAGTTCTTGAGGGAAAGATTCACAAAGCGCGGGCAGAAGAGTTCATTCACATCTTTGTCCATCAAAAGGCCAAATTAATCGAGTTTCTTGAACACATGGTGCAGGTAACCTTACACATAACTTTTTTATTTTGATTGAAGCTTAAAGAACCTTTCCGGTTACGAACAGTGTGTACCCCGCCAGCCATACATCACTTGCAAATCTCAGGAAATCAAACTTCTAGAATTCCTCGAGTTCAATTAGATCGCTTCGAAACGTTGCATTTTTCATTTAATCTGATATTTACAAATGCCATGCTTACTGCGAATTAGCCCAATGCGAAGTAAAGATGACGTGAAGATCCCTCTCACCCTCCCTTGCACCCCTCTCCCTCCCCTCCCCCCCCAAAAAAAAAACTGGACAAATACAAACCCTTATGAGGGAGTGTAAGAAACGAGGACGGCGACGGCAACGAAAACGCCACAAAACAATAGGCTTAATGAGCAAAAACTATGACTCTGCACGTGCGGTTTGCGTTTTGGTACATTTCTTTCCCGTCCTCCGCAAAATAACAACGTGAAATGATCAATTTTAGGACGGTTTTCTCGAGAACGTGAGCGTATGACGGCAAAATCTTCTCTCTTTTTTATTACTTTGACGTCGTTTATACTAACTTAGTTCCTGTAGAGTTCGCCAGCATTTTCCAAGTTAAATAAATTGGAATGATTGCAAAAGAGTTACAAAAACGAGAAGTTATATTTTTAAATGGCGTTCTCGTTGTCGTTGCCGTCCTCGTTTCGTATGGCTGACAACGTTTAACTGAACCTTAACCAATCCCAACAGTGATGAGCGTCAAATTTCTTCTTACATTGACATCACATGATCATGTATACAGGGCACGAAGAGAAAGGAACTGTTCTCTTAAGATGAACTCTTGATGTTTGATCAAATTCTGCCAACTGGTGCCATAAGAAATACAGAGACGACAGTTACGAGAATATGAATATCGATATCGTGACTTAACGTCGTACTATGTGTTCGTAGGTGCAGCCTCATTCATCCAACCTTGTGTATAATACGCTTCTTGAGCTTTACCTTAATGACGCGGCTCGTCAAAAGGATATCGAGGTAACGGGATATATTGTGTGGAGTGCGAGCAGTCTTTCTTTTGCTCTAAAATCTGTGGAGCGAACGCGAACGTGAGATGGGAGCGGCCGCTAGTTTCGCCTCTCGTATATCGCGTTCGCGCTCGTTCTACAGATATTCGTGAAAAAGAGACTCCTCAGTGTATATCTTGTGATGCTTAAGACAACTTTTACAACTTGAGTGTCTGAAAACCAAACCCATTGTAATTACTCCCGCCAAGCACAGCAGACGTAAGCAGTGCAACGAACCAATCAGAGTTCGAAGAAATTACGTCTAGCCGCGTCCGGCGCCAAATGCGGAAAAATACGCGCGAGAAAATGGCGCCAGTATTGCCGCTCAAACAGTGAGTGAACTAAAGCATACCAAAATGGACGTGAATTTATGTCCGATACACGATTGTAAACCCCTCCAGGCCTTATGCATTGTAGGGTTTATTACATGTTCTCAGTCCCGTCTAGTGTTGGTGAGCTTGATTAAAACACTAAGGGAGTTAACCAAATCTCATCAAACTCCTTAGTAATTTACGAAGAGAAAACAAAGGAGGTCTCACCTGGAAATTTGAAGTAATGTTTATTTAATAAAAAACGAGCAGCAGTGTTTTTATACCCTATATAATACGTCTGCGAGTTTTTATTAACAGCTTCAAAAACTCTTGTGGGAGACCTAATCAATTGTAGAATAATCGTTGGGTTTATTATTATTTGTCTGGATAGAATCGGCTGAACATTTAGCCGTGTCTATGTCATCAAACATCAAACATTAATTTCTTTTGTATTTCCTTTATGAACTATTGATGAGTTTTTGAAGGGAATTTAGACTTTGTTTTTGTCAATCACCTCGTCAATCGTCGTAAACTTGTTGAAGAGAACGAAACCCACCTAATGGCGAAAAACGTGCATGTTGAATGGCATGACACAAGGCTCAGCATTGGTTAAAATGGCAATCGTAACATTTATTGATCGCCAAATATTGAACTCCAAAATTGGCTCCACGTTTTACTCTCCTTAAAACGTCGCTTCCTTATCATCTTAAAATATTCATCAGCGCACAGGCAGCACTTTATAACATACTAGTTTAATGAAGTAAAATAATGCAACCATATCTAGCTTTCTCTGTTTCTCGACCTAATGGTTTTGTTTTCCCACAACAGGCACAAGTCGAGCACGAGCGCAAGGCGCTCGATTTGCTGACTAATTTGGAGGTAAGGTCATTGTTTGTGGTAAAAATAATAGACCTTCTTTCTCTTTTTTTTTTTTTTTTTTCCGTTTTTGGTTTGTTTTGTTTTTCAACATTCGGCACTTGTTACAAACCAATGAACAGCAATCCCAAAGCCTTTTGTTTCCCAAAGTACTGATTAGCTCCTTCTGGAAGTTAACATTTGTTACGAGAGAGATTGGGGCCAGTTTCTAGAGAGTCGAGGTATCTTAATGGGACCAAACGCTGCTGTTGGTTTCAATATTAATCATAAAACTGAAAGGTAAAAGAGCTTTGAGGAAAAATGCTGTGTTAATCCAAGGATTGCCCGATCTGTTTTCAGGCTCGTTACGACATAGACCACGCCCTTGTTCTGGCACAGATGCACCACTTTAAAGCTGGAATCCTGTACCTGTACGAAAAGGCCAAACTGTGAGTACACAAATGATCTTTTACTTTGAAGGGATGCGGGCGAGGGTGAGGTTCGGTACTGCTTCATTGTTTTTACCTGAGAAAGTGGTGTTGAATTCGCCATGTTTCCCTGTTTTTGGTTATTATAAAAAGGCGAAAAGGGGTAAAATTACGTTAATTGTGAGTATTTTCTCTGCTACTTCCCTTTTTATTTCCTCCCTCACTCTCGCATCTTTCAAAAGGGGAGTCGTAAAATAAGGCATTGATTTGGTTTCTTCAAAGTCGATATTCAACTAAGGAAGGTTTTTGTTTCTCTTAACAGTTACCAACAAATACTTCATTACCACATGGAGCAGAATGAATACGGCCACGTGATCGACACGTGTAAGAAGTATGGGTAAGTCAAACTGATATTGCGTCATGATGATCCTGATAAGACAAACGAAGGGTGGGGAGGGTGCATACACATCATGTCTCACACGAGAAATGAATTAGGTTATATTTTCATTCGTGATGTTTGGCGTCTGCGTCTTTTTTGTCAGTAAAAAAGTCATCGTGAGGCCGCCCCAATTTTATCCATCCTGAAATCAGAGAGACATTGTCAAAGACATTTTGCAGTAGTTGGCCGAAACCGCAGAAATTATTAAAGGCTGAACCACGTAATTTTTAAAATGCTTTGGAAGAACTCGAAAATATTGGACAAATTTTTCAAGTTACAATCTATTTTCATCATGGCTATTGGCATGCACTCCCTCTGCGCCCTAAAACAGTAGTCGTCAACCAAGTAGGCCACTATAAATTTTTAACGTTTCCATAAATAGAAAAAAGGTTCTTGCTTATTCATTGTGACCTGACAAGAAGCAGGTGGTACTACTTCTTTGAGCTCCTCTGCGCCAGTTGTGTCTTCATTTGCTAACGTTTTTACTCCCGTTTCTCGGCTTCTGAAAAGCAATTTAGACGCAAGCCTATGGGTGCAGGCTCTCTCGTACTTTGCTCGACGGGAGACAGATTGCAAGGCGCAGATTATGGAAGTTCTCTCTCATATCCTTTCATAATGTTTCTAAAGCCAGAGACAATACAACTGCATAAAACTTCAAATAAGATTGTGTAATGTTTGCCGAAAACTAACGGGTAAACACGTGACCGCTGGCTAAAAGCGCGGGAAAAAGGTGACCAAAGCCAAACGCTGTCACACAGTAATGCCTTTTTTCAGGGATGTTAACCATGGAAACATAAGACCAAAAAGATGAATATTTCCTTAACAAAGAGTCAAATATCGATCGGGGGAACCTCATGTCGCCACTCCTTGTACTGCAAAATCTGGCGCATAACTCCACGGCCACACTGGCAGTAGTGAAGGTAACGAGAGTATCTTCTAAAGTAATTACAGCCTACTTAGCAGCCTTAACTCTCAAGATCTGATTAGCAATTCTCCCTTCAAGTTGCTATACATTTCCTCGTAAATTAGGTGAGAGAATTTAGTGCTATGAAGGTAACACCCTCTAACTGATAAACTTGTCTATTCTCATCACCTGTTTGCTTTTTAATCCATTGAAATTGCGAGGAGAAGTTAGATGTTTATCGTTCCCGGGAGTTGAAGGGTCAAACGCCCTTACTCCTCATTTTTCCCTTCTCGCTTGCTCTCTTTTCCACCTCTCCGTTTAAGCCTGGTACGCAGGCTGTAGTGGTAGTAGCCCACAAAGCAGGCGTAAAACATGGATGATGCTACGGGAACGACATTGTGGTCCAAGTATGCTTTGAAATGCAAACAACAGTGAAGGTTTCCCGTCAGAAAGCCTCGAAATTAACGATGTAATCTCGCTGTTGCCTCAAAAAGGCCTCTCAAACGTTTCGATGTTTAATGTGACGGTTGCTCGTCCACAGTGAATGATGAGTTTTGACCATTACTGATTTGCTAATCTTCTTGTAACATTTACCAACAATTCTTTAGGATTACATCATACATCGCCTGCAACTGGAAGACGAGGTCATCGCCAGTGTAAGTAGGTGCTAGTTGGTGTTGCATTGCAAGGTTTATTTAAAAGCCGCGCTTTCAGGTTTTTCAAAAAGCGCCGTGTGTTTACTTGCACAGAGAAAACAAATGGTTGGTCAGGTGTTATTGCGCAAATCATTTTGCATTGAGATAGGAAACGAAGATCACGGCTTTTTTGCATCTGTCCGCAAACGAACTAAAGTTTTAGAGGCTAAGCCAGGTACAGAAATGATGAAACTTGTGAAAGATCAACTTGCGGCATGTCAGAAACTCCCCAGATTTCGCATTTAACCCGATACCCAAGGTGCTCAATCCTCGCTGTATTTGTCGGTGTTTCGTCCTCCAAAGCAGTCCCATAATGTCTCGCGCAGTCACTCTTGCTCCCAGTCTTTTCCAAAGTGAGTTATTATTGCCTGATATCAATATGTTGCTAAGAACTCACCGCTAACTGCCAACCTATTTCTTTTTTTCAGGATGAGCGCTATATTCGTCAGTATCGAGAGGAAACCGAAAAAATGCGGAAAGAGATCAAAGAGTTAAAAACAAGGTGAGAGCCTTTGGTGTTGCTGTGGTGTTTGAACAGGTGTCCTGTTTCAGGGTTGTTATCGTTGGTTTTCTCAGTTCGGATTAAGGCAGCCTCACTTGAGTGCTGGACACTCATCCACTTTAGTTACTCCAGTCAACCACTCAGTTAACAAGTAGCTTAAGCAATGGGGGACAAAGGTTAATAAGCAAAAGCAATCACTCTGCACGTGCGCTTTGCATTTAAGAACATTTCTTTGCCTTCGTCTGCACAACAACAGCGTGAAATGACCAAACATTAGTTTTCTCGAGAACGTGAGCCCATAACGGCAAATTTTTCTTTCTTTTTCTTTACTTGGGCACCGTTTATAGTAATTTAGACCTTGTACGGCTCGCTAGCATTTCCCATGTTAAACAAAATGTCAAAATCGCGAAAGAGTTACAAAAACGAGAACTTAAATTATGAAATGACGCCGGTTTTAGTGGCCGTCTCCGTCGTCGTTTGTTAAGCTCCCTAACATTCAGTGAATTGGTTCGGGTTGCACGATTTTATCTCTAGGAGAGTCGCCTTTGAACATCAATGTAACGTAATGGTGATCAAACGGCGTCCAGATGCATGGCTTGTTTTGAAGTGAGGCGCGGTTCATACGTCGAACTTTTCATGTGCCGTATCTACTGCGATTGAGTTAGAACAAAAGATTTTCCTAATTAGCATTCGATTCGGCACATGAGAAGTTCGACGTTTGAGGCGAGCCTGGAAGTGTGGTGTTCTTAGCTATTTTTCAAGGGAGTTTGATTTCAATTTTAATCTCCTTTGCCAACTTCTGATTTCACTGCGATTAGATTACGATCTTAAAAGCTGCCTCAAGGGACATCTCACCAGGAAAACTTCGCTTGTGCTAGCTAAGTTTGAGCTTCAATTAACCAAAGCATACTCTTTTTCAGTGCGAAAATATTCCAAGGCGCGAAGTGCAGCGTGTGTTCTCGCCCTTTGGATCTTCCTGCCGTCCATTTCCTCTGCCAGCATTCATTCCACCAAATGTAAGTTTTAAACGCGCGCTGTAGGTTTGGGCAGCACGTGATCTCGTTTCGTCTTCCAAGTGATGACGCCATGTTTTCCATGTGACCGTATCAACATCAATAATTTGAAAGCCACGTCTTTTAAAGCCCATAGAACTTCCTTATTGCCCGCCCTGTAACACCATTTTTGTGTTTTACAAACACGTTATCCTTACTGAAGGGTGATGATAGAATGCGCTGTGCTACCCATTTATTACGTTCTAATTCCACCAAGGAAAGCGGTTTTTAGTTCAGTTAAGGTAGTACACCAAAGCACTGCGATGATGCGAGCGCAACACATCAAATTAAAATAAATTATAAAATGGACGGTGTAAACTTTGCGTTTTGATTGGCCTAGACGCGTTTGCGATTAACGTGAAGACACGCGAATGAGCTTCAGCTGAAGAAAGTTAAAAAAGCAATGTACAAAACAAATACCTTCCATTTGTCAGTGCGTGAGTATTCTCATAACGCACGGAGGACGCCAAAACGTGCTGAGAGCATGATTCACGCTTCTCTCCTATGGCTCGTACCGTACTCCTTTGTTCTTAACACGTTTGACGTCATCCGTGCGTTATCAGAGAACACACGCACTGAAAAATGGAATCTACTTGTTAAATAATGCGATCGGGTCGGCACTCGAAGCAATTTAAATTAAGCGCGCGTACAAGCAAGAGCGGTCGTGGTGAGCTAAAAGAATGTCTGCGTAGGATGCTAGTTAATAATATTTGAAGCCAAGCGTTTCGTACTTCTTTGTTCTCAGTTGCTTTGAGGGACATGCTGAAAGCGACAATGAATGTCCGATATGTGCCCCGGAAAACAGGTAAACGTATTTGAAGTAAAGTGTGTA